>JAYRBW010035082.1:0-11966 GCA_036023295.1 Invenusta paracnida | reverse complement strand
GTCCTTTGTGTCTGGATATGTGTCAGCAGGGCAAGTATCTTCTCAGCCAGCTAGATGTGCACATTAAGTTGGTTCGTCGCAAGCCAGAATTTCACCTCTTTAATAAAACTGATGGTAATCAAAACGCTTCAAAGGTGATTATTGAGGAAACCGTTCTCTATGTTAGACGGATTAAGGTCTCCCCCGAACTATTATGGAGCATGAAAAACCGCTTGTGACACAGAATACAATCTACCCCTATAACATACAACCATGCAAATATATAATATTTCTGCAGGATCAATGTGTCATATACGAGATGGGCTTTTTCGTGGTCAAATGCCAAACATTGTCATTATTGGTATGATTGATAACAAAGCCTATAGTGGAGATATTGCACGCAACCATTTTAAATTAAAGCAAATTTCACTGGAACATCTGGCGCTCTATAGAGAGGGTATTATCGTTCCCTTCCGTCCGCTTCCACCCGACTTTGATAAAAAAAACTCTGTGTACGAGAGTATATCGCTGGACTATAAGGGATTGGAAATGTTTAATCGTGATGAGAACATTGATATCACACCTGGCGACATTACTGCGGAAGGTTATACCCTGTTTGCATTTAATCTAACGCCTGATCTTGAGCAATGTTTTGCTTGCATGAACAGTTAGGTTGATAGTTCTGTTTTGGAATAAAAACTCCTTTGCACCAGTCCGTGGGCCATTTTTTGATATTCCAAATTTTGATGCACAGTTTCGATAACAGAGTGGTTCCTATATCCCCTGATTTTTTCAGATTTCAGCTAAATGTTGTCGATGCCTGCGACTTGCATTCGGTAGCTGTTTCAGAGCCATTTCTACTTCTTCTCTAGTGGTTTCTGGTTAGAGAACCTGGAGTGATTTTGAGGTTCCTTGTACAGGTTTTCGCAGTACTCTGCCCACCTCTTCAAGATATCCTCTGTTTCTGTAAGCGTATGGCCGTTTTATCGTTCAATACTTCGCTTTGCAGGTACTAATTCCCAGCGATTTCTTTCACCAGGCTACTGACTTTTCTTAGGTCTGAATACTTCTTTCTAGGTCATTACATATCTCTTGTATGTATTCTTCTTTATCAACTTTTGCCACTCTGGTAAATTCCTTATTTAGTCTTGACCACAATACCAGATTTCCCTGAGTTTTTGCCTTTCGTCTTTGTTCTGCTATGTGGATGTTGTCATCCTTCAGCAAGGGCTTTTTGATTTTCTTCTTCTTTGGAATATGCATTTGGATTTTTCCTTCATTACAGATGTCATTTCTGTCCATAATTCTTCTGGGGTATAATCTTCTTGTAGTGTGAGAAGGATTGGGAACTTATTATTTATGTCAATGGTGAAAGCTTCTGGTATGTGCTTCACATCGTAACAAGTTACAGGTTTGCCCTTCTTCATGACCTTCATTTTAATTTTAAGCTTGGAACATAGAAGCTGCTGATCACTCCCACAGTCTGTGGTTGGACGTGTTCTTACATTCAGCAGTGATGTACGCCATCTACGTTTGATAAGGATATAATCAATTTGGTTTCGAACTCGGTCCCCTGGGCTTGTCCAAGTGTATAGTCTACGTGGATGATGTTGGAACCCAATGTCGCTTATCACTAGGTCGTGCTTGCACAGAAGTCTATCAACCTTTGTCCTCTTTCATTCTGATCACCTAGACCACAAGTGCCTACGGGATAACTTTTTACCTCTGTTTTGCCTACTTTGGCATTAAATTCGCCTACGATCAGTAGCATATCCCTGGGTAGAACTTTATCGTGAGCTTCTTGTACTCGGTTGTAGAAAGACTCAATATCTTATTTTGTGAAAACTGAAATGGGAGCATAAACTTGCATGATTGAGATGTTTACAGGATTAGTATTTAATCTGACAGTCAGTAATCTCGAGCTGATCGGATCACAAACTTTCAGTGCTTTGGCTGTTTCTTATCCAGTATGATGCCCTCGCCTTGCCTCCTGTGTCCTTTTTCCTTTCTAGAGTAGATCATTGTGCGTCCGCTTTCTGTGGTACATTTGCCATGCCTCTGCATCTGGTTTTCAGAATTGTAGTCGAAATTATAATGTTGCAGCATCGTCGTGGTTTAAAACGCGAGATTCCCCTGAGGCAATTGAAACGATTTCTCTATACACCGAACATTCTTTCAACTGAATTACGAGTCCGAATATGTGCCCTGTTGTGTCGCACCTCAATGGCAGTTATCAGATTCAACAATGGTGTCAGTAGATATGGGGTGCATGCGTAACCACTGTCACTCAAGAGATAACCAGAAAATTCATTGTGTCAAAACGATCGTACAAAGCAGAATTACTCCAAATCCGTGCATCGTGTGTCAAGCCTTTCCAACGTGCTACTATGTTGGAGAATTGGAGATCAGACGAACACACAGCCTGTACATTTTTTGAAAAAAAACCTTTTCAACATCTACATTCTTCACAATCACTTGAAGTCGATTTCACGATTTTGACGTGTGTACCATCGATACAACCCAAAACACCTTAAAATGAAGTGTAAACTGTATTAACGTTTGTTAATTTGTTTTTTTTTATTATGCAAATCTATAATTTCTACATGTGTTTTATTTGTTAATGTTTTATTATTATTAATTTTTTTTTATTTCAGAATCCTATGTTGACAATTCATCGACAGTTCCTGCTGCTCAAGCTACTACCGTGAAAATAAAAAGTGCTACAACCGCTTCACATGCTGCGGAGTTTCACAAGAAAAGAACTAATTATTTGCTGAAGGAATACGAGATAAAAATAAAAATTATGAAAGTAAATTACACAACAAAAAACTGGAGAAAATGCATCGGCAAATAGAATGCGAAAGCGCATTGAAAAATTTAGACTATTTGTTCAATCGTAATGATACAAATTTGGACTGAATATATTTTATTGTTTATAATATTAACTTTGTTGTGATATAAATGTGGACTGAATTTATTCTATTGTTTATAATATTAACTCGGTTATGATACAAATTTGGACTGAATTTATTCTATTGTTTATAATATTAATTCTGTTATGATACAAATTTTAACTAAATTTATATTATTGTCTACAATATTAATTCTGTTACGAACGAAAGTTCAATTTTATATTCCTGTCTACTCACTTTAGACGACAAATATTTAGACATGTTTTTTATAAAAAATCATTTTTTAAGGTGATTGTTTGAAAAAATAATAATAATAATAATTGAGCTTACTAGGAAGGATTACAATTTGATGACATTTTTGTTTGACATTATCCTGTTTATTTATTGAGAATAAAATATATTGGTGCCTCACTTAAAGAATTTGCCATACGCGGTGAATAATTCTTTATACAGATGCCTTACAAATGTTAAAAAGATCCCGTTTCATGCATAAATGTTCCATCTGCCAAGAATCGAATAGTAACAAGCATTTGAATCGTTGGAGATACAGGAAAACTATTCATCGATAATATTCTCATGATTGATCTAGCAAATCAAATCTATTTACAAGACGCACTAATGAGTCCTTGTGTAGTCAAAAACGGTCTCGAAAATCATAATCGTTGAAATAATTTAATGGATCCAAACGATCATATAAAGGGACCCTAATAAAGTTAACCTGATATTCGTCGTATTCAATCTAAACCATTTGAATTATATCAGTTATTTTTCAGTTAAATTTACTATCTATGAAGAATAACTTTTCTACATTCGTCTATTGTTAAACATAAATCAATATTTAATTCTCCAGTCTCCTTCAATATAGCTATATTTCGGATCTCTGAAACGCATTTTGGTCAGTTATGACTTAGTTACTACTAACACAGCTATTCCCGCTTTCTAAAACCGATTTTCATCTACTGAGGAATAGCTATTACCGACACAGCTATTCCAGATCTCTGAAACACCCCAATCTATCAATTTTCCTATAATAGTGGATTAACACTAATTAATCCATGTATTTTTTTCTTCATATTCATATTTAATATATTTACAATTATAAATTACTGAATTTTTATTACAAAGTGATTTTGAATTGGAAATTTTGAAATTATATGTTTAGTTATTGGATTCTATGGTTATTGATTGTTAAGTATACTGTATATTGTGTAAAGATATAGTATTTATATTTGTTATTGTCATACGTATGCTACCTAATAAAATTAAGCATTAAAAAAAAGCAAATAATAATATGTCAATTAATTAGCTATACTTATCATGTCCAAACAATTATTTTTGCTGACGGGTTATACTAAGCTAGCAAAACTCGTCAAGAAAAAATCTATACTATTGTATTACATTCTAACTTTCTAACTAGCATAACATTTCAACAAGTCAATAATATACATTGTGAAACATAATGAATAAAATATACTTTGTAATAATTGTTGGTTATGGGGATATGACTTCTTTAGGATCTCGAGGGTTTATTCGTCCCGTTTTTTCTTCGCTGTTATCTACTGTGGCAAAATTGAGTCCAGTTCTTCTATTCTTCTTCTTTCTCCTTTTGAGTGGTTCTTTCATATATCTTGAGGAATGTGATGGACTTGTGTTCAGTAATGGACATTATGACCGAATCAGAAAAGGTTGTTTTTAGCCAGTATTTATTGCAGTTAATCGTAGGTATGGGTTCGTGAACGATGTTATGATAACAGAGTAATTACCATGTGGTTCTGAGTTTGCTTCATGTATTTATATCACCATTAGGTTTCTATTTGCTAACAAAATATGTTCTCCATTTTTAATTTAATTACTCCTTGGGAATTTATTTCAATAATACATATATATTGTGTGCTGTATTTTTGTGCTGTAAAAAATTCACAAACTTTTTTCATTAACGACTTAAAAATATTAGTATTTTTGCAATATTTAGATATAATTAAGTCGTCTGTGTTAAATGAATTATCATAACAATATTTATTGGATTTGTGCTAGACAACATGTTTACAGCCAAAGCAATTTTCTTGGGGACTCTGCGTATGAGAATATCGTTGTAAATTGATAATGTGCAATGCTCAGCATTGATTATTTTTCTGAATATTTATAACAATTTGTTAAGTCATGTTATCAACATATAACTGTATAGTATACATTTTATAATTTAATTTTAATTGTTTTATCAATTTTTTATCACAATTAGTAGTCAGTCGTTAGTTTCATTCTCTTCCAAATATCATATAATATGTAAGTAAAACTTTTTTTTTAATAATTAGATTTTCGAAAAATATATTGGTAAAAAAACTGTTTTGTACAAATTTGAAAGTTATGTGTTCTATTCTTAAAATTATTCTTTATGGGTTTCTTATATAATAGACGATCCTAATAATATATTCCCTATTTAAAAGATATTTGATGAAAATACGAAATTATTTCTATTTTTTGACAATTCATTATATAAACATTATTTGCGTTTTTGTTATCAACAATTATATTTTAGTGTTTCTCTTCCAATAGAATAATTATTTATGCATTAATAAATATTAATATAAATCATGTATTATGAATTAATGTGATAATTATAAAAACTATCAATCTATTGGAAAATAAAAATGCTAATTTCGATGTAATAACTTTTTGATAACATAACGTATAACACGAAAATTATTGTAAATAGAACATGTTCATGAAGCAGGTTTTAAAAGATACCTTTTCTGAGACACATACTTAATATGAAAGAGAAATTATACAAGGATTTATGTAATTAATTTATTTCACTTAATTTTTATTTATTAAATTAAATAAAGAAATTAAATGTTGGTTTCCGTTTTTGATTTCAGATCAATAAATAAAAACCCTAAGAGAAATATCCCAAAAAACAAAAAAGGGAACAGTTTTTACTAAAACACAAAACTATACTTAGACGATGCAATTCATATAATTAATTTTCATCATATATTTTCATAACCAATATAAATTGTGTTTATTGCGGTATAAAATCAGACTAATATTGATACGGAACATATTTTTCCTACGTTCCCACGCGTGAATTAAGGTAGTAACAGATTTTCTGCTTTTAGGAATATATCTATGATCAAGTGGTAGAATACAAATAGATATAAATTGAAAAATAATATCCGTAATAAAAATAAACCTAAACAGTCTATACATGTGTAATTGACGTTATTTAACTATACCTTACTTAAAACATAGAAGAATATGTTTTTATATTAAATGAGAAAAAGCATATAGCTTTATTTTTAATTTTTACTGAATAATTAGATTTGTTTGGGACAATTTTAATGTTGACTAGCATAATGACAAAAAAATTGAACAAATATAAATATTTCTGTCTTCGTTTCAGAAATATTAATGAAGATAATTTTACTTCACATGGCTTACAACTAAATAATAATTTTATTTAAATTATATTTAAAAGTTTGTGCACCGTAAACAAATATGTAATTCTGACTACTACTGTAATAAATTATACTTATTATTCGTTTTTTCCGCCAACAATACTATATATCAATCAACTTGGGAATGATTTTCATATTACATTTCGACTTCAATTGTGTATTCAGGGACTACTAAAACAATGGACGAGAAAGCTGCGGGTTTTGGGAGTTAAATCTATAATTTAGATCGATCAATTTTTTAAATATTCTTTGCTTCTCAAAATCAGAAAAATAACTTATACATATGTATATATACAATTTTGTAAACATATAAATGTATATATACAATTTCATACAGCATGTATAATTCGATTTTGATGAATTGTATTTTGTTGATTAAAAGATTTTTTATAGCATGAAAAATCAATTTTTTAAGGCGAGTTTCCATTTTTGGCAGCTATAACACATTTTAAATATATAACTATTATACTATACATGTTAAATTTTACACACATTTATATTTAAACTATAGCTTTCTTCGTAAGGTTACATTTAATTAATATTTTTGATGTAAGAAAGTTTTAAAAACGTCAGAAATTTAAGATTAGTAGCGGCCAAAATAGATATAGGCCACAAAACCTGAGCTTTCAATCCCGTAATTTTGTAGTCTGGGTGTATTTTATAAATGCGCCGTTAAAATGAATAACTTTTAACTTTTATAAGGTACGACGAACAACGTTCAACAAAAATAAATAGCCAAGAAATGTAAAAATATGTCTTAATTGAATAAAATTAAAATTATTAAATACGCATATCACTATTTTGGTAGTATTTTCTGAGATTCATTCTGTGTCAACAATTATTGTAAAGACTCTGTACTGAGCATAAACATACATTTTACATGTCCATTATAAGTGATATATGAATTTTAAAATGCGAAATTCTATTACTACAAAAACAATTCATCAAGTGTTATTATATATAATTTAATTTGTCTTTTAAAAAGAAAGTACCCCAATACATGTAGAATGTGGGGAACACAAATTCCTACTGCACCGCGGAAAATGAAGTTGTATTATCAAACATAAGTGTTCTGATTGGTTTGCAAAGCTAGAAAACTAGATATGGTAGGCGTGGTTGTATTAGTTAATAAGTAGATGTATTGTCCTAACGATAACGCTTGAGAAGTCGATAAAGAATTTCCTTGGTGTCGTCTTCGCCGGTGTTGTCCAGATTTTTTAGGGAGTTGGCCTCGAGGAAGTTGTTGAGTCGATTTCGAGCGTCCTCTTCCGGATTCTCTTTTCTTCTGAGCCAGTTGTAGCTGCTCCACTTTTTGAACCGCTGGTAGTTCCCGTTGAGGCCAAAGAAGCTTGCATAGTTACGCTTTGCAGCAGCAGGACTTCCGTCGTTCGAGTCATCGCTGGTCACAGCCGCCGAAACCGATGCTTCGGTGACAGCCAGAAACAAAACAAGGTAAAAGCAGATAGGGAGAAAAACTCGAAAGGGAGGAATTTTCATGACGAAGATCGAACTCCAAATTTAGAAAGATAAAATAAATAGCGTGTTACTATTGCGAATCAGTTTTCAAAGTAACTGTATTCTTTCTCTTTTCGGGGTATAAATTATAAAATATGGTAGGAGATAGTAAAATTTAGTCACAAGTAATTTGACATTGCTTAATAGAACAGTTTTTTTGGCTTCTCATACTAGAACTAATGTTGTTGATTGGATGACAGCATGACATAGGTTTTGTCCAATCCCAATAATTGTGAATTATTAAAGAGCTTTGCTAACTTCTTATTTATTTTGTATATTGAATTATTTGTATTTATATGTATTTCAATGCTTCAAAATAACAAAATTTTCAGTACGTAGACAGAATATAGCTTTACATAAATAAAATATGTTTACAGAGAGTTATTATACTCTCGTTGTCCCCAAAACCTGAACGCTTTTTCACCCATTTTTGTTCGTGAGCTCCTCTTTTTGATTCTTCCTGACGTACCCGACATAGACTCCGTTGATTCTCTTCGAATCTGTCGCTTTCCGACTGTTTTCATTGGCATCCCGCTTCGCAGTGATTCTGGAAGTTGAGTACTCCATACTTTCTTTGTTAATTGCCAATCTTGCCTTCTCTCTAAGGTTTTCTAGTGATTCCAGTCAAGACTTGATAGTGCTGCCTAACTACTTATCCTTTTGGATATAGATAGCTCTTGAAGTATTTCATTTAATCTAAAAAATATTATTAGTATACATTATAATAATATATATACACAGGATATGACCTATAGGTATTAGGTATAGCTCATTATTGGTGTGTAGCATTGTTTTTATACTATAAATAAATTTGTTTTAAATGAAGCTTGAATGGCACTTAATAAAAACAATGAGTTATTAATACACGAGATATTTTTAAATCATCGTGAGATTATAATAATACGTGAAGTAACGCATGAGTGACAAATTTAGTAAATTAAGCTAAATTATATATATTACATTCATGGAGTTATTAATGATACACACATATATATATGACACTCACGAATATATGTCAATATTTAGTATGTATTTTAGAATTAAATAGGTATTATCGTTTTCTTATTTCGTTTTTTTTAAGAAACACGCCTATCTCCTAAATATGTATTGGCGTATGAAATATATTATAATTTAATAATTTGATTTATTTTAATAAGCAGTTAACATAAACGATTTTACTGTTTCATCTAAAAATTCATTTAAAAAATTAAACTACAACGATAAAATAATTTTTAAATCTTTAAGAATACAACACATAATTTTTATTATTGATTTTGATGAATAATTTAAGTATGTCAATATAACAAAATTTACTTGAAGCAACGACCAAGAATATTTCAGTTTATTTTTGTATTTTTACACTAATTTAAGCTGTGTACATTTTAAAGAAGTACTAATATTTAAAAATAATTAAATTAATAGCAGTTACAGGAATTTATGCTTCAACATACTATATACATAATAGATTATTATAACTAAATATTTACAAGTTATTTACTTGTTTTTATTGATACAATATATATAGTGCAATTAAAAACCCTAAATTAAAATTAAAAACGAGTCATTTTTCGTATTTTTGGTTTATACTATTTTGGTGAACTTATAAAAATAGCCAAGAAAATTAAATCAATTTTTGTTTTAATATAGTTTTTTTATTACATTTTACTGTTATTACAAACTACAAAAAATAACTTATAAATATGGTGTTGAAAATAATTTTAAAATCTATTATGCATATATAGGTATATACCGTATATGTGGACAACAAATTGATGTTTGTTCTAAGTTTGTCATGAGTTTGTCAATAAACTCATGTATGTAACTACCTACAATTACTGAATCGATGGATTTTACGAAAATACACTATTAATATTTAAATTTATACTATATAGCTAAAAAACAGATTCAAATAGTGTAAAATTATTTTAATATGACTAAACGAATTTATTATTAATAATATTAATAGTTAATTTCTGGGTTTAATAATAAAAGTATGCACAGATAGTATACATATATATAAATAAAAATTAGACAATTTAACCCCCTAGAAACAGAGGCAACTACTCGTGTAGCTGATTTAATTGTTTACCTAAGTATTTGCAATTGTATTATTTAATTGTTTTATATTGACAAACTTCCAATGCTCATCAAACTCATTTTGAAATAACTATTTGTTGTACTATTCACCATATAAGCAAATAAGTGATTTGATATTCAATATTTAAATAAAAATTGTTAATACTGATACAGTAATGATACACATAGGTATATATATATATGTATGTCAATATTTAGTATGTATTTTAGAATTAAATAAGACTTATTTCGTTTTTTTAAGAAACTCGCCTATCTCTTAAATATATCAAAATCGTTAAAAAGCAGTAGGTAAATAATTATAATTTAATAATTTGATTTATTTTAATAAGCAGTTAACATAAACGATTTTATTTTATTTATTTTGTTTCATCTAAAAATTCATTTAAAAAATTAAACTACAACGATAAAATAATTTTTAAATCTTTAAGAATACAACACATAATTTTTATTATTGATTTTGATGAATAGTAGGTATATATTTTTCTCCATTAACATTTGTTAGCTATGCATTCATAATAATAATTTATTTCAATTGCAGTATATAGACAGGCGTATCTATAATATATAACATTGCCTAAATACCCAAATTAATCGTTTTAAATGAAACGGTAGTATTTTTAACTTTTAATAAAAACACCATTATTAAATTTTAATTGTGTCATTTTTTATTATTATTATTTTTTAAGTTATTATTATTTTTTGTCAGAGAAATAATTTTCCCTTGAATATTGTAAGATGACGGAAATATTTGACAATTTCGTATTATAACTAAAAAAGTAATTAATTTTGTTAATTAACAATTTTTGAGTCTTTATACTAAAATCTAGATTTCGTTTTTAGTAGTACATTTTGAAATACTACTTTTTATAATGTTTTAAGGTATGTATATATATAATTTTGATAATTTAATTTTGAGATTTTGAAAAAAGCCTTTAATTCTTATAATTAAGACATAGATTGTAGCATTGAGTAAGAATAACTATTATTAAGAATTATTATTAATATGTGACTTTTTTCTATTTCCTGGTGAACGATGCTACTGCGTCGTTTAACATTTATATAAGTTTAATATGACTTTCTTAATATCTAATATGAATATATGAATAGTAAATTGTAATTCAATTAATAATAATAATTCTAATAAAATATTAATTTTTTGATCACACAGATTATAGTTATTTCTTTTTTCTATTCAATAAATGGATGATCATCAAAACATGATACTAACACAGCACAAAGATTTTTGTATCGAAATCCTTGTATTTAGCGAGAGAAAATAGATATCAAATAATAATAAATAAGAAGTTTAAAATATACAATAAAACCAACTAAATGAATATGGTAATAAAATATTTAAAACCAAATCATACAGTGATAGGAATTACGCAGTAGGTATTCATTTTTTACCAAACACTTTCTTTCTCAAAATTATTAAAATGAAAACGCCCAAAATTAAAACATTTGAAGAATAAATATTACTTTATTGTGGTGTCCAGGTGACCCATTTACTATCACAAACACATTGCTAGGTGTAGAGATATGCTTTTTCTAACTATAGGTATATAGGTAGGTAGGTATGCCATTATAGCAATCTAAACTTTTGACGTATAAAATATATGCAATTTATAACAAAATAAGTATTTGTAGGTACATTTAATTAAACACTTTAAAAAGAATATCTTAACTCTGGAATGAAAATATTTTGTCTAAAATATTTCTCCTACAAAAAATCACTTTTACCAATTCTATTTTGTTTTTTCTGTATAGGTATTAACTGCACCCACTTCTTACACTTTTTATACTATTCGCTAGTTTGGTATATAGGTAAAATATATTGAAAAATATTGAAATTATGATGTTTTAGTAGTAATTTTACTATATTATAGCTATAACCTATATAGGTATATATATAGTAAATAAATAAGTCAGGTAATTCTTTAATACCGGGAAGTAAAACGCGCCAAAAAGGTTGTTTTGAGTAACAGGCTGAGTTTGAAAAATGACGAAT
>JAYRBW010035071.1:0-11966 GCA_036023295.1 Invenusta paracnida | reverse complement strand
AACAATCGTTGAAAATCGTAGGAAAAATACGTTAATTTTTATAAGCCGGCTAAACTTTTGTCAAAGACTGTAATTTTCCCATCGCCTGCTAGTTTCAAGTTTATAACTGAGAACTCAGAATATGGCTCGATAGTCCTACCTCAAAGAGCGCATCAAGACTTGATCCCCTAGTAACAAGTGGACGAACGTAATCCTGGGCTGCCAGATCCACGAGGCTCTCGATCTTCTTTCCCTCTGGACGAACCGTGAGATGCGAGGTGAGGTCGGCTGAAAGTAGGGGACGGTACATGTCAAGACCCGGCCAGGGACGTTCTATATATATACAGAAGAGAGGTTCATTGGGCCCCCTCTGTAAAGCTTCCCATGGAGGTAACCGAATATGTTTTGTAATATATTTAAAAATTTGTCAAAATATATTTTATATCTTAAAATTGATCAAATATGTATTGTAAATCAATTTTTTTTTTAAATATAAAAAAGACAATTTATTTGTAATTTGTATTTTATGAATTATTAGGTAGATTAAATGAATCGGTACAGTACTCTCCCTCTAGAGTGACCGCCTTAAATCCATATAAAAATGGTCGTTCAAGCGGGGGTGTCGCTCTTTAGAGGTTCGACTTTAGATAGCTTTAACATAGATTTAGTCTAATTTAGGCATGTACCCAAGTGATTATTGCGAGAATAGTATTCACTAAATGTGTGTATATATGTATTACTAAAGTGTTTATTTGTACCGAGTATAAATATAAATAGTTATACATAGTTGGTATTTGTGTATGTATATTGGATTATTTTGCTAAATTTTAACTAATTTTAGCGTTAAATAATTAATTACTTCATAATATCAATAATTAACGTGTGCTCTACAGAGGTAAAAATGTTAGATGATGGGTCAAAACCCGGTCGCTGGTCGCTCTTGAGAGGTCATTTTTAATGTAAAACCCGTTCTAGCCAAGTTAAAGCGGTCGCTGGAGCGGGGAGGTCACTCTTGAGGGGGTCACTCGACAAGGGGAGTACTGTACTCGAATCAGTGTTACGTCGATTTTGTGAGAGATATATATTTTATAAATATTACGCATGTTTTTTTAAAACATGTGTGGATTTTATACCCGACCAACTTAAACCACACCCCCCCCCCTCCCCTCCTCCTCCCCTCTCTCCGCGGTATGGATAGGCTTATAAGACTTTTTAATTATTTTGTAGCCACTAATATTGCCTTCACTGTCATGATAAAATATTTAATCATCAATTTAGATATTTCAAATAATTGTTAATTTTTTCATAAATGGCACACTTTACTTCATTTTTTTACAAAAAAACAAGTAGACGAATTCAAAAGTGTGCGACACATTTTTTATATGAATGTTGCATATGTCAATAAATCAATAATTTGACTTGTTTTCGATTTATTAACATTTGATAGCGTGGAAAAGGTCTCCACTCGCGATATTTCGGTTATTCTGCAGTTATCGAAAAGTATTAGAGGTAGTAAAATGTATGGAAGGAATTCTCTATTCTCCTGACATTAATATGTAAGACTTTCCATGACCTCGTAAGCAAGGCAACCCACCGGTATATGCACTGAAAATGATCAGCGTAAAGAGCCACCAAGTTGCCATCGTAGTTCGAGGTGACATTGCGTAGGGGTAGAAATCCTGCCCTGAAAGGCAAATAAGAAACAATATGTTGCTATATGAATGAGATTAAATCACCCTGACTATCTATAAATAGTAGATAAATCACCCTTTCTATATAATTTTAATCGATAGTTTTAATTTAATGCGTCATAAAAGAGAAATGTAAGTTATTCTATGGTATAAGTGCAATTGACTGAAATGACGGATGCTGAGGTGTATAATGGGATTCCGAGGTCAATCATGTTTCTTAGAACTCTAAAAGGGAAAATTCGAATACAGGTGAATCAATATTGTTCTTCACCGAAATGTATAAAATTGGAAAACAGCTAGAAAGTATTTTGACTCCAAAATTACAGATTAAAGAATAGTTTTCAAAATGGTCATTTAGTTACAGTAGGTACCTACTATGTCCCATAGGTTTCCACAACAGTGAAATAGACGATGCTTTATACAGAGGAAAGTATAGAATAATTATAAATATATATGTCACCAAGCAATAGACGATTCTCAAACTTTGGGGTCACCTAAAGGCAATCAGCCTTCGACTACTAAAAACTCGCTTATATGAAATATTTGGGGACCAGACAAACTGTTTCCATACATCCGAAATCCCAATCTAAAATTTTGTTGCAATCTTGAACCTACAATTTGTCTGTGAACACAAAAATGTATTCCAAACAATGTTTCAATGCAACAGCTATATCGACGAAGAATTCTCCGATCACAGCGGACTTTTACTATATATGGTATTCGAGAGGTTTCCATTGCATGTTCTTAAGTTACATTGCAGGGTCTGGAACCTGCCACTGGAAAGCTAAGGATACTTCTTGGTACAATAGAGACACACCATTTCCATCATATGCTTTTAAGATAATCTGCAAATGTCTTCAAACTTATTCTTCCAAATGAGCGAACATGGAAGTATAAAATAAGCATATCCGAATATTTCAGGAATTTCCATTTAAATTTATAAGCATAGTTATCTGTGACTTGCAGATATTTGTGTCTTTAGTTTTGGATTCTATTAACCCCCTATTTGCAATCATTTCTATCAGTACTTTGAAAAGCTAAAACGAAATTTAGCTACAAACGCACCTATACACATATTGTGCTAATTTAGATTAGCTATTTGACTGACTAACCCTGTTGCAGGAACGAGCCCACAATATTCCAGAGATGTTCCATGAAGATCACTTCATCTCGAATTGCGAACTGGAGGTCCATGTTGTAAGCGGAGAAAGGATTGAAGAAGGCGTAGAGATAAGTGAAGAAGGCTCCAACGAAAATAGACCCAACGATGGTTATCCAGACGTGGTAGTGCAGTGGTCTGGAACGAAAAGGAGAGCATACGTCTGTAGGCATATACTTGCATGTTTTAAATGACGTTATTAAGTATCCCGAAAAAAGGTATCAAGAAACAATTTTCATGAAATAAAATAGCTGGCTTGTTCTTCATATTTTTTATTTTATTTCGCTTTAAATTTAAGGGTCTAAATTGTCTTGGGTATAATGTACTTTTAGCACATTACATATTGTACTTCAGCTCGATGTGACGATGACGCATCTTTTAGAAAGCAGTCGCATAATTACTGAGTGAGAGAAGAAACACAACTTCATACTTACACATAGCGCTACTTTTCAAGTCTACAATAAAGTTAATTATTTCAATTTTTTCTGGTTTAAGTAGAAATATATTGTGATTTAATTAAAATAAAAACGATACAGAAATTGTTATATCGTTTTATTAAACGTTTACTTAATTATTTATTATTAGACCATAAATTGTACAATTATTTTAATAATTATCGTTTAAAAATACGCTGCCTTTTTTAACAATACAATTTAAAATAACGAATTTGAATCAAATGAATTATAATAAATGATTAGACTATTTGACAATTAAAACAAACAAATGCGTTTAGTATTACTTGAAGACATTCCAAATGCCGCTTGCTGCTTTCGGCTGTTGAGTTAGTACCCCGTAGGCTTCCTCGAAGACGGGGAATATGTACTCGATGGCCTCCTGTCGTTGCACTGTGTAGACGAAAAGGCCGAATGAGAAGACGTTTTGCTGGAAAAATGTAGGATTGATCGAAACAGGTAATTTAACAGGCATTGTAGTTTGAACATATTTTTATATTTATATTTATATTTAATTTTAAAATATATTACATAAGTTTGAGTTTCTCCCACGCATCCAGTTAATATGTGTGTTCCTGGCTGTGGAGCACCCCACTGACCATCTTTTGGTTCCATAAGTACAGGACTAGAGAGGAGAGGAGAGGAGAGGAGAGGTTACACTACAGGTATTTCATAAACGTTTTTAAATTTGATACCTGACACACCACACAACAGAAACAAACCTACTTGAACTGCAATTTTGCAGTGAGATACTCCAGCATAAGCCGTCCCATCCCCATCGTCTCGTTCATACCCCACCGATCTTTTGTGTAGTCCGAGTAGATCAAGAAGGGAATTAACTGAAATATTATTATGATTGCAAATTATTTGTAAGAAAACTCACTCGGAGGAAAACACACACTTTTATTTATAATCTAGACTTGCTACGTAGCGCTAATATTGTAATCGAAGTTTCCTTTTTCGTTTGTATTATAAAATATAGCAGATTAACAAGTTGCAATATCAGCTGATTTCTTTTGCAAACTAAGTCTGATTGATTTATATTGTTCACGCAAGATATAAGGTTATTGATTTTGTTTGTAGATTTAAAAAATTTACGCTTTCTGAAAACAGCGTAACCATAGAAATAAAAATGAATAGAAGCGCTTTGTTTAAGTATTTTCGACCAAATAATGAAATCCGAACTACGGAAAAAATTGGTTATTTACGTTGTTTCTGTCATATAGTAACGAATATCTTTCCGACTTTTCATGAATGAAAATGCTGAATTACTTCTGTGTAAAAATGTACATTGCAAAAAATTAAAAAAACGATATCACTTTTCATTTGTAAGTACTGTGTGTGTTATATTAAATATGTTCTCAGCATTTAAATTAATATATATATATATTATAATTTCATAACATATGTACATAACATAACATAACATAACATAACTAAGATCGCATAAGACATTACTCAGGATTAGTAAAATGAAAGTGTGACACTGTTGACCATGTGCATTATATTATTAATATTTTAATAGTAATGACTACTTTATTATATTATACCTATGCTTTAATATTACTTATTTTGATTTAGAAAATAGAATGTAATCCATATAATCTTATAATATAAATATATATCCTTCAACTTATTTATGCACAGCCTGTATACTGTATATTTTATATACTGTACTGTAATTTTTTGTATAACAACCATCTGGCGCTGTATTATTGACTGGAGTGTACAGCTTTTGTCATTTGAGATATTTCTTAAACACATATGTATATAATTATCTGTTAATACAATAATAACCCATTTTAAAAAGTAATATTGTTATTTCCGACAAGAAGCTATAAATCTATTTATTTTTAAATAAAAATATAGCTGCAAAAAGCATTACTACTACAGCATTGTAAATAACATTAAAATGTAAAAACAATACACAGAATATGTGTTATGATTTTAAAATTTTATACATTTTAATACATATTTATACGTAGCATGTCGCCTCTAATGATTTAAATAATGAAAAATATCTACATTTTTCCGATCGGTAAACTATTTTTAAATTGTTGATAAAATCTGAAGCGCCGAAAATTTATATTATCAGAAAAGTTCCTAAATGTTCAATCAAATCAATTGATTTTACAATAATAAGAACGACATTTGGTAATATGGATTTTCGGATCTACAGATGTTATCAAACTTTGAGAGTTGATTACTCCTATTGAAGAGTTTTCTCAAACTTCTAGTATAATGAACCTATAACAATTATTTTAAACAAACAAATAATTGATTTTCACTAGTTTTGTTTTGGTAATTTATTTTACAAAATCACGCCTATTGTACTGTAATTTAAGGTACTTGTTATCTATATTTGCAACACCTAATTAGCACTAAAATAATATTTAATTTATCTCGTAAAAATGTAATATAATAATTACTTTTTAGAAAATTATCTCAAATATAAAGAAAAGTTAGATAAATTATCAAAAAATTGTGATAAAACAAAATTGAAACGTTTTCGTCCAAATGTATTTGACATCATAAGGAAAATATATATAAACAAAATTACTATTTTTTGTTTATATCTGTGATAAAAATAGCACTTATTTTGTATTTTACTAATGAGGTAAATTATGCATTGATTTTAATGAAAATGTTTTATTTAAACTTTAAGATCAATTGTTTGACTTTTATTTTTATTTGTATATTTCAAACTTTTTATATACATCAAAATTGTCTCATTTATGAAAGTATATTTGTATATATACATATATATTCTTAACGCTAAATAGACCAGTATTTAAGCGTTGGTAACTTTTCCAACAATATTGTTTGACCCACTAAAATATCTGATGACATGGATAAGGTTCAGAAATAGATATACACTACATATTACGTAAATAATTCTCAAATATATTAAAAGTCTACAAAACACGACAGATTTTTGGAATTGAAATTATTTCTTAAACAATATAAAACTACCTGATCACGACAATAAACGTTTATTATGATTCTAGAAATGCAATTGTTACAGAAAAAACAGCATGACCACTTTCATTAATTTAAAAAGTAATTTGTTGTCCTTATATTCAAGGCAAGTTAAATTGTACATTAAATACTATTTAGTATTTTATACAGTTTTGTTAAATAAACATGTTTTTTTTAGTTTTCTCGAACCTAACGTTTTCTAAAAATGTTACAAAGCTAATGTTCATGTTGCTTTTTTACAAACAACAATTATTACATACAAATACTGTAAAGCGCCTTTAAATTTCGAGTATATAAAAATTAATGCATATACATGGATTTCAGTTATATACTTTATTTCAGATTTATAAATATATCTAATTAAATAAAAGGGCTTTATTAACGATATTAAATATCCTCTATATATGTACTATATTCAATATATATGACATATTATAAATATTTTATGTACTGTCGCATAGAAGTTAAATGTAGGTATATAATTCCTATTACAGTGATTACAATAGATCTACGAGATAATAGTACATATTATACACCCACGCTTACATAACGTACTATTTGCAATTAATACGATGTTGAAAACAGACACCAACGCTTATCATATCTATACTAAATACCTTTTATATTATATTCATACAATGGAATAACATGAATAAATAACGCACTTTACAGTAAATGTTTACATAAGTTTCACTTTATACTTCTAGTATTAACATTGAAGCCATGGTTTTCTTGAGTTTGAGACAAATTTAACATGAATGTGCGTGCAAATCTCTCTATAAAAACAAATGTTGTAAAATCTAACTACATATCATGTATAATATATATAATATACTTATTACAGCGAAAAAACTTTTAGCATGATCTAAATGGTTGAAACAGCTAGTGTTACGTAATCCCGCTTTAATCCATACATCGTTGATACTTTCGTATCTCCAATGTTTTGAAGTTCTCCATTGGAAGACAATCGTACTTGTTAATACATTTAACTGGATGATATAATGCAAGCAGACAAATTGTAAATCACATAGTAAATCAAATCGCATACTTAAATATATAATTTACTTGAACAAAATAAGCTACACCATAATGCCTGTGTACGAGGCATTAGGAAATAGCTACACTATTGCTGCTTTTTAGCAAGTGCACAACATTTTTTCTTTTAAAAGTTTGAAAAGTAGAAATGAACAGAAAATATAATTTACTGTTGAAAACTATCTTCTCGTCCAAAAATCTACTGAAGCATACCATGTAGAAGTTTATGAGAAACAATTATCACAAATATGTTAAAACAGTCGGGTATATACAACATACAGTATACTGTCATATTCTTATTGAGTATATCAAATAAATAAAATCCTCGTTTCTTTCTATTCTTACTGAGATCGTTTATATTCATCAAGTCGGTATTCACGATTGATTGTCTTCACCATCGTGAGCCCCACCAGAGCCAAACTCTTTGTCGTCAAAATTCCCGCCCTTTCTATTGGCCATAACTTTCACCATAAAGGGCGATGTTTCCCGTATTCTATCCAATCCCTGGTCGTTTCGTCTGTGAGTCTCAGTTGAGTGTGAATTAACTCCGTAATTCTCAAACGCCTTCTCCTTGGTTGTTTCAAGCATTCCACCCTCTTTAGCATCCACCCCTGGCTCTTCTGCATTGACCTTGGAAGTCTCAATCGCCTTCTCCTGGGCCGTTTCAAGTGATGCTTCATCCTGATCGTTATTCCCAGCTCCCTCGAATTTTGCAGCTGCATCAACCTCGGAATTTTCAACCTCCTTCTCTTGGGACGTTTCAAGTGATTTGTCATTTTCAGTTGACAATTTTGAAACAATTGACGCGTTACCTTTACCTGCCTTCCAGGCACCCTCTTCTTCTATTTCAAGCTGCAACTTACGCACTGCTCTTTTAATATGTAGCTGATAATACACACAGAAAAGGATTATAAACAGCGAAACGCTCAGACCTATCAAACTCAAAATAATCATCGAAGCGCCCAGTTGCGTGAACATGAGGCAGCAGTAGGGGGAATCAGGTGGCTCATTCAAGTAACGGAATTGGCCAAAGAGTCGTCGTGGATCGATAATTCCGCAGCATTCGTGCTCAATAAGGTTGACCAAAATGTTGGGCCACTCCTCATAAACACAAGTACTGTTGGGGCCGCAATTAATTTGTACCTGGGCCCAATTAGGGGACTCAAATAATAATGCTTCGTGAGTCAATAATTCGCCGTTGCATTTCATCAAGTTCCAGTTATTTGAAATAAGTGAAAAGTAGAGAAAATATGAAACTAATAGTAGCCGAGACATGGTTTAGATTTTGTTGTGGGATTGCATTTGGATTGGTTCTCCTTACTACTTATGATTGATTAATAACACTCATGTACACCATCATGGAATCGTGAATTCTTTCAAATTATTTCACAAATCAATGATACGAATTTGATATCTAAAATTTGCGACAAATCAATTTCCTATATTTTATTAATATTGCTTCTAGTGTTTCCTATTTCAAATATTGATTGTACAAACAATTTAAAATATATAAAGTCAATGGATATTTTTAAAAGCAAAATAATTTCAAATATAGTAAATATCAAAATGTTTCGACTCGCTGATCGATTCTGATACTATTATTGAGCTATCCGAAAGCTAAATAATGTCTTAAAAAGCTGACAGCAGTGGAACAGTTTATGTCGTAAAACAGTTTTAGATATACCAGCAATGAATTCTATTTAAGAGAAATATTTCACATGTTAAAATTGAATGAATATATTTATAAATAAACATTGTTAATTAAAATATTTAATATTTACTACTTTTAGTCTACAAGTTTAAATAAAAATGTATTAAAATACTTATTTAAATTATGATATATTTAGCGATTTCATTTTGATGACATTTTACAACGCGATCTATATGAAATCAATAAGAGTCAAAACTTTATGTTTAATTAAATTAGTAGTACTGTATGTTATAGATATGAAAAATAATTATTATAGTTGTCGATGTAAAATCAAGAGCAAACAGATTTATAGTTCATTGTTTAACTATTATATTTCTTTTCTCTAAAAAAAACTAAAACATATTTAACAGTAGTATTTTAAATTATATCTCTCTGTCTTTTCAAAGTTTGTAATCAATCAATATTTAATTTTAATGTGGATTAAAATACAGTAGATATATAACAGAGTAAACGAATGGGAAGGTACATATATTAATCTAACATTATGTAATGAGTATTAATAGGCAAACAGTATTTATTTTTAATATGTATAGCCAGTAAAATATGATTTAATATTTTTTCAATACTTCCATAACATTTGTCACGAGTATTGAAAAGAAAAATTTGCAACTCTTATTGATTATTGATAAAAATTTGATTCTAGTACTTTCTTACCGTAAAGTTTTTGTAAAATAATGCTCTTAATACAATATCTCTTAAACAGCATTAAGAGTGAATTAAAAGTGCAATAATATTTTTAGATTCAATTGTTTCTAACTATATGTTTTATTGATTCTTTTGACGTAATATCCATTAAACAGCATACTCAATATAACAGATTTGGGTATAAATGTAACATATTGTAATTGTCAGACAACGTTGGTACCTACTTTTTAATAATTCGAAAATAGCAACAAAGAATTCATAATCAATTACAAAGAATATTTTATACTACTTTATAAACCACTTCGACACTAATTTTAAGTATGTTTATTTTTCAGAATGCTGATCAATGCCTATATTTTACAGATTATTTCCACGTGATTTATTTTTTATTAACTTATACAGAGCTGCATGGAGAGAAAAAGCGCTCAGAATTTATTTATAAACTTTTAGTCGAAAAACTGTGACAAAAAACATTATCGGACTTAAATATATTCGCAAATATGTACTTTTTTATAAAAGTATTGCAAGAAATGATGGACAGGTTGAATGTTTTATTTATAGCTAAATGTATAATTTATTATAATAAAGTTAATAACCAAATTTGTCTTTTAAAGAATTTAGACATTCAATTATCAAACTCCGGCTTCGCTGTCGTGCATTATTTAGAATAATATTGGCGTAATCCACGACGTAATTGATACATGCTGGATTATCGAATTTCTAAATTTCATTATAATAATATTAAGAAGAAATTTAATTACTATTGACTTTTGATAACAAGTTGTGCATTTAGCTATCAATATGTAGAAAAATCTCTCTGCCTTTCATTTTATTGCAATATTTTGTGAAAATTAAATAGTTGCGAATATATTTATGTCAGATAATGTTTTTGGGACATTTTTGTTATTTACGTTTCGTAGATAATTTTGTTCCTTGATTTCTGAGCGTTTTTTCTCTCCATGCAATTCTGTAAAAATCAATTCGTCCCCTTAATTCAATATATAATGCACTGGAAAATAAGTAGTTAATGTAGTTAATGTAGTATTAGAAAATAATTGTACGCAACGGCGAGTTTCTTTTATTATAGTCAATGAGGCAAAGTCGAATTATCAGCCTTATTGATTGATATATTGGAAAATACATTTTCTACGTAAAATTGATCTTTTTGTAATAATCGCTGGAATTCTTATCGATAAAAGTAATACAACAGTCTTACCTAACAATGTGTAACACAATATATGCGTAGATTTCAAATGATTATAAAACAACACGTTTGACATAAAATCATGAGATTAAACAAAATGTAACTATTTCGATGAAAATCGGACAATTTCGATGCGGAAAGATATTTTTAGGTTCTTATTTTGATAAAATGTATTAATTTCCGTATTCAAGCGTTTAAACTAAAATCTACAAAATTGCGCATAACACATACTGTATTTAGAAAAAATATAATTCCTTTGGAAATTAAAGACATTATATTAACGATTAAATATATAAAACACTAATTTCTGTACTATTGCAGGATTTTATAAATAAATAAATGTTTTTACGTTGTATGTATGCATAAAATTATATTAATTATGAAGTATTTTATAAAAAGTGTATTGATATCTAAACAAGAACGCCAGAGTTGCAAAATGAAAACCAAGAAACAAGCTCATCGAAAGCAAAGAGCAAAAATAATATTGATGATATGAAGTATACAGCCATTAAAGAAATTATTATAAAAAGGGCGCCCTGATTTAATTGTTACATTACTTCCTGTTTAAAATACATAAACATATTATAGATCAATAAGAGTCATTGGTATTTATAGAAACTGAAATTTATTTAAATATTCATGACAACAAAAATTCTGAAAAAAAAGTGGAAATGGCATCAAATTTACTATTTTATTATTTTATTAAGTTATAATATTCGGCTTAATTGAAACTACTACGTTTGTATTCGATTGGGTTTCATTGCGTCTGTAAAAATGTTCTTTTATATAAATGAATTTTACAATTTTGATATAATATATATATATTTCTTATTGATTTATATCTCCATGCATTTTTAACATCAAGCATTGTAACAATTAAATCAAGGCGCCCTTTTTAAATCAATTTCTTTAATGAATGTACTTCATATCATCAATATCATGTTTGTTCTTTGCTCTTGATGAGCCTCGTTTCTTGGCTTTCATTTTTGCGACGCTGTCGTTTTTTTAGATAATTTTATCGCAAACACTCTTGTCTAGTGTATTGTTTTTAGCTTTAATATAGTTAGCACCACAAATATAAATATCCCACTTTTTCTCTCTAACTAGATTA
>JAYRBW010035060.1:0-11966 GCA_036023295.1 Invenusta paracnida | reverse complement strand
ATATCATATCATATCATATCATATCATATCATATCATATCATATCATATCATATCATATCATATCATATCATATCATGTCACATCACATCACATCATATCATATCATATCATATCATAAGCACAAATTAAAGGCATGAGAATCAAATAAAAAAAATTCAAATAATTACCAAAATTACCAGAATTGTGCTAATCGCCGCATACCCAAAAGTCGGATGCGTTTCGGACTTTATGTAGCGCGCTATAGTGACATGCAGAGGATCGAATCTTCATGGAGAGCGCTATAGTGACATGCAGAGGATCGAATCTTCATGGAGCGCGCTATAGTGACATGTAGAGGATCGAATCTTCATGGAGTGCGCTATAGTGACATGTAGAGGATCGAGTCTTCATGGAGCGCGCTATAGTGACATGCAGAGGATCGAGTCTTCATGGAGTACGCTATAGTGACATGTATAGGATCGAACCGCAATAATATTATGTATAAAAGATACTGTTTTCAGTGTATTGAAAGCTTATGTGCAAATGGCTTAGCTGTATCCCTATTATTTCACATAGATATTGGAAGCTTTTTTCTAATATATACCTTTGTTTGAAAACTACTTAGAATCGTGAAAAAATATTACTGCATAACAATCTTAGTTTAGTGCTTATAGTTTCTGAAACATAAAGATTCATGTAGAAATACAGTTTTTACATGGAATATACCTTTACCTTCTAGATTCAATTTTAATGAGTTTTTTTACCAAAACCGACGTAATACGAACACTTTGCCAGGCGCACTATTTAAAGTCTATGGCCTAAAGAAATTGTTGTGATATACATCTTACCATTAACATTTCTATTACAACTATTGTTTATATATTAATATATTTCTGTTGTTTGATTATACTGTAAGTAATTTGTTGTATCCAGATTTCCAAATGAAATAAAAAATAATTAAATATGCGCTTAAATTAGTAAATTAATATTAATTATTACTAAATTATAAATATAATACATGCTAAAAACGTAATATAATCAAACTTTTGACTTTCCTAATTTTAATGAAGTAATATTTGTATTGAGAAAACTATGGACCAGCCAATGGTTTTTATTGATCGACTATTTTCGTCATATTACGCCATATTACATTTGTCCGAGGATTATGTTTCCGATTTTTTTAAATAGATATCCATCTGGTCATAACTATGTATATAGAGTATTGCTATAGATTTCTCTCTTATCAATTCTATAAATTAAATTTAGTAAAAATATTTAACACTACTAAATTCTCGCCAGTTTATAAAAATAGGTTTCTATAATAGTAAATTTATAATAATAAATGTTTCTAACAACAATTATTGACAATAATTGTCAATAATTGTTGTTCAACCTTTTGGATGCGAAATCAACAAGAGATGAATATCGGTTTATTATTAGTTTTTGTTTACGACTACATTTTGTATAGCAGGAATTTTCATTTATTGCTATTTCAGTCGTGGATATCGGACTTATTTGGTATATAAGTATGACTGACTATTCAATACGTTTCATGTTAACTACTGATTGATTGCAGAAACAGTTAAAGCTCATAATGGTGCAGTACACAGTTTTGATGTCATTTAAGTTATTGGACAATATTTCCTTACTATGTTTTAATTACTCCACTTGAGGTATGTAAAGAAAGTAGGTTATATTTAATATGAAACAGTTAATTTGAAAAACAAAAATACGAATTAAATGTTTTTAAATTAAATTAAACTACAGAAGATTTTTATTTTCAAAATAATGATGGAATGTTGGCATAATAGCGCACAATTATCCAATTATGTTCCAAAGGACACTTTTAAGATGTTCTGAGACGTTTATTGTTTTAATTTCCATTTAACATTTTAATGTATAATTATGTACATCAAGTTTCATCAAGTATTTTTTCATCACGAGTTATATCATGTTGATATGCTTTTTTGTAATTTATTTTTTATGTGCTATTATGTCCTGTACATGCTAAAATTATAAAATTAAAACCGTTTGTTTATCTTCTTGTGCTTGGTATATTTATCTGATTGTTAATTGTCAAAATTATTATTTTTTAAAACAAAACAAACTAAATTAGTTGATTCTTCAACCGTTCAAGAGCCATTACTATAACCAGACCTATACCTCTATTCTCCCTATATACATATATATCTGTATATAATGTAAGCATATTTACTGGAAACATCATCAAGATCATGAAAGTAATACTTCTAGATATCTTAATGAAAATTAGTTTTCGTCATCTACCTGATTAAGCAATATATTCAATTTTCAACGAATAGGAGTGATTTTATATATTGTAGGTAACTTCACACTTTAAGGTATAAATTAATTTGGTCTAAACTGAGTTTAGCCATGAGATCATATTTTAAGCTTGATTAACACTTCAACACGGAAGAACTTGTGCTTGGGAAGAAACACCCTATATCACTAAATCCATTTTGAAGTTAATTTGGTTTTGAAAAGTTGGTAATTGGTTAGCAAAAACACCTTAATTGAAGTTTAGGGAAGTAAGGCCAAGAAGTATAGGTGCTTATGATTAAACGGAGTTGAAATGTCTCCAATTCTTCAATTTAATGACCCACGGATGATACAGTGTTTTTGTTCAAGGGAACTCCAGGTGAAATCTAGTCCAAACCGATTATGAAATGGTCTGTTAGATAGGAAATAACTTAAGTCTATCTAAAAAATGTGTAATGGCTTGCAAATATTGCTTGGGTTTCTAAATAAACTAAATACAATATAATTACGAAAATATCAGGTACGATGTGGAAATGTGTGGCATGTATAACTTAAATGCCAATCCAAGTGAGAATGTAAATGTAACATGATTTTTGTAAATCAGAAGAAAACGGATAGATATTTCGGAATATTAATTTTATTTTATTAACAGATAAAATAATTCAAAAATTCATTTTTAATAATAAACCGTGTACACATATGCATTTAGCGTTCCATTTAAAATGAATGTCAATTACATATAGCAATTACATATACATCTATATGGATATTGTGCATGTGATTAATTATTTATATTGCACTATACATAGTTACATAACACAGCCATTTAAAAAGTACATATACGTAACGTAGACGACATAATAGTATACGTAATACATAATACATATTATAAAGCATTTAAGTTAGACAAATATTTCATTCAATACGTGATTATTTGACAATACAATTTGTGCAGTGATTTTAACAGTCAAAAAATGCAAGGCAAAATTATTCGAAATCAACAGATTATGGTTTCATAGGTATCAATTAAAAAATTAAGTAATAAGCAATTGAATGTGCAATACACACTAAAACAAAACCCCAAAATAATATTCATATTGCAAACATAAAAACTGGCCATATAATAAAAAAATAAAATATTGAATTTTAAATTATTTTTAAGTATAGCCATGCCCAATGTCGGCCATATTTATTATAATATGTCTAATACTGACTTCCTTGCAAACTAGTTACTTTTGACAAGACTTTGTTATGAATTTAGCTTAGTTAATTTAGTCCATTAACATTAAGTAATAATTAAGCATGAGATTGTAGAATAATTAAAAGAAATGTGCCCACTCGGAGAACTGGACTTATTTAGATATATTTTAGATATATAAGCTAGTAGAAGCGACACAGCCAATCAAATATGTAAATAGTAAACTCCAATATATAGTCTGTGGGCCAGAACATTTTTCGATACCCCAAAATGGAGGAAGACTGTTATTCATCTTTAGAAAAAGCTATTGATGTCTAGATTCTAAAAAATATGATTGACATCACCATTTGGTTGCTGGAGTAAATTATAGAAAATTTTCTGATTTTCCATATTAAGAAATAGGAATATTTTCTGTACTTTTGATTTTTCATGAAAATGCATATTTTTAAGAAACATGTTTTAATAATTATTCATAATAAACTGTTGCATATCATATTGTTTATCTAATTGATTTTCTTTATGTTACTCGCATTTTAAAATGTATTGACTAAATTATTTAGTAACCAGAAATAGTTTAAGATAGTTCCAAAATCATTTTTATATCTTAAACAAGTCTAAAATAGGCTTTGGAACTGCTATTCATATGTAGCTGACAAGTTATTATCATGATTTATATATCTAATTTTACTTGCAATATGTAAGAACACTTAGATAAGCAAAATAATATACAACATTTTATTTAAATTAATACTTACATATTTTTTCTTAAAAACATGAATTTTCATGAAAATGAAGTCAAAACTAGTCAGAAATACAGAACATCTTCCTATTCTTCAATATGGGGTGAATTCATGAAATGCAATCATTTGTTCCAGCTATCAAATGGTGATATCTACCGCATTTTTTTGAATCTAGACATTCATAGCTTTCTAGCAATGTATTAAACTTTTTCTCCTTTTTTGAGTACCGGCAACTCTTTTTTGTCTCCAGGCTCACGGACTAATAATATCGTTTGAAACTCCAATCATACCGTAGTTAATTTTTCTTTCTTGAAGTCACGCTATCATTTTCTAGTAAATACTGACTTTTGATTGGATGACACAACAATATTCCGTTGGCAAATATGTGTATATTTCGGGGGACTGGTTCTTTAAACATATTGATTGATTTATTTGTAGTAAAGTGTCTGAGCAGTTACGTGTCTAACCATAGAAATATTTATAAACCTCTAAAACGGAAATTTTCTTTAAAACGCGGTACAAAAAAATTGCTACAGAGGGCAAAATATCTCTTTTTAACATTTAATAGATTGAAAAGGTCTCCTAAAACTCACGATAACTCGGTCATTCAGACAGCTATTGAAAAACGGCTTTAACTGCAAAAATTTGCAGAACATTTTACGAGTAAAGTCTTCATAATGTCCCAATAAGATATGCTTGGATCAGGTAATATTTTTAATTTGAAAATTCTCCTTATATCTCACCTATGGCTATAAGCACTGTTTCGAATCAATCGATACTCCTGCATTGAGTTTACTATAATAAGTAGGTATGCGTGCGCCCCTATGTGCGGCGTTATACAACCATAGATATTTTATTAATACAAATAAAGGTTTATTAAAAGAATATATAATAGCTATGTGTATAATACAACAGCTTATGCTATAATTTAAATCGTTTGGTGCCGCATGTCTACATTATAGAGATGGACAATTTCCCTTCTAGTTGTTATTGATCCATTTCTGTGTCTAACACTTAAAATGATTATTACGCTAGGTGAAATATTCTTATTGTATGAAATCAAGTGTAGGAATTTTGTCTACATTTAAGTATCATAAAACAAGATTTAAAGATTTAATGTAACTATTATGCAAATATAGCATTTCTGAACCGGACGTTTTATATCTCTCTCACTCTCTTTATCCATTAAGAATAGTGAGAATATTCCAATCAATTATGATAATAGCAATTGCATTTAAATTGCACGATAGTGAATATTTAAATTTGGGATTGGTAGGTATGCAATGGTGGGTTAGTTAATCGTAATAAGGTATATTTACTTTGTATTAAAAGGCAGAGTAGTTAAATAAGAGCTATCATTCTTCATACATGGAACGATATTAAAACAAAGTGTTAAGAATGTAGGTACACTATACGACTTGTATGCATTTCCTTCAAATACAGTAGAAACAACAAAACATTCGTTAGAGTGAAATAAGTATCATTCAATCAAAATGCAGTAGGTTCAATATATGCTACCCAAAAATGCCAAACGAAAGAAAACTATTGATTGATAAGTTTTTTAAATTACTGCAAAAGTATTAAGAGTTATAAAATTAAGAGTTTTGCAGTAAAATAATATAGATACATTTTTCAGAATTTGGAAAACTTGCTTGAAAATGAGTGAAGTATACCTACTATTTTCTTCCTGTCATTCTGCAATAATTTTAAACTTACCATATAATGCTATTGAAATGTTATTTGTGATCCAGATTTGTGTTTTATTTAGTTATTTAAGTCCTTGAGATATAAAGGTTCAAAATCTGATTTTAGATGGAAAACCTTCTTACTAACTTTTCTTGAGTCATTTTTTACTGAAACTAAAATTACACTTTGACAGCCGCGTGCTCTGTTAACGTATTTAAAGGTTATTGTAAATCTCTTACATCGAATATTAAAAAAAAAAAATCAATATCAATAACGCTGGCTACGCGTCCTGTTGTTCCACAATTGCAACGGCAGTCCGTTCTAATTGGTCATCCCACTGTCCTGATTGGCTGCCGCTCCACGATATCTCCACATTATTGTTATCCCGCGTCTCAGATAATTGATTGTTGGTCATCAACAATTCCTTGGATTGCTTGTTGCTCAAACGCGTCTGCCTTAGGTGGGTCACGCCTCCGCTAGCCCGCTTTGGTCCCGAGTTATTCGTTGCCTTAGTAACCATTTGAATCTGTATGGGAGTGGCGCGCGAGACATGTCGGGAACTGACTGGAGTGAGATTATGGAGACTGATGTGGAATTTGTGACGATGCGAGTTTCCCCCAGCGGAGCTGGTTAAGAGGAGGGACCGCGTACGACTTGTTGACCAATCCCGTCGTCGGAAATAGTTGCGGCGACCGGGTGGGCCGTTGCAACATGATTGGAGGATAATCTTCACCTATTTATTGGTGGTGGAGGGATATATAACAAGTTATATACGATAAATGATGGCAAATAAAAGGTATATTTGAACCTGTTCATTTACTTCACATACGGTCTACAAATATAATCACATAACAATACACAAACATAATTTTCTTTGAAGTTTTATTTAAAATAAGATTTTAAGTTTCATTATGTATCATATCGAGTGATTTTATATTCAATAGGCTTATGTGTATATTACATTGATATATACATACGTAGTATGCATAATAAAATATGAAATTCTGGAAAAGGATTGTGTTTATGGAAAATAAATATCTATCACTCATTTGATTGATGTTTTATTGAAAATATTTGACTTTATGAAATCAGTGTATACAAAGAGTAAAACTCCATTTAAAATTATAACTTAAATTGTCTGATAAGTATAATCAAGTTTTGAAATAAATGTAGGATTACTTTAAAGAACTATAACATATTTCGTAATTACTTACTTCTCTGTTGAAAAAACACAGAACAAGCGAAGACCAAATTCCCTGAAAAGATTGATTAAAATGCAAACAAAGTTTGAACAAATGAAAAAAAGAATCTATATTCAAAAATCGTAAATTAGTATTATAAGTTTAAGTTAAACTTTATTATTAAGTTATATATTTTGTAAATTTCTAACAGCCTAATAATATTATGATTTAAGCGTATTCCATTATATCTTATAATAAAAAATCTCTTGCCTTGCATATCCGTGATGGAAAAAATATGATGAAATAAAATTATAAGAAAGGTATCAAGAATTACACTATTTATGTTATATTAAAGTAGCATGTCGTGAACACTATGTAAATTGTATATAATACACATTTTTCTATGGTTTAAATCTTAAATGATTAATTTATATGCCTGAAATACTGTACATCATGACATCAAGATAGAACGAAGAGGGGTTTGTAAGTTTCTGCAATTTCCATGAAGCATTGGACTGAATCAAAGAGTGATACATTTTTATGAAGTATAAAAACATCTAAGATATCTCTGAAAATTCTATTTCGATATCTCATTGGATAGTTTCAGAATTAAAATATCAAAAAACTCGTACTAAAAAAAAGTAGAAAGACTTTTTTATTACCAAATAAATGCCAAGATTAAAATGCTCATAATAAATATATATAGCTGCACTAGTTTCGTCCTATATGGACATAACCAGAAAATAAAATACTTAGTAACTTAGTACAGCTAGTACATTATTACAAGAAATAAAGTTTATATGGGCTTCAATAATTAATGAGTACAACTTTCATGCAAAACCAGGACACTGCGTAATACTAATAAAATAAATACTAAAACTGATAATACGAAGATAGAGATTAAAAAGGTTGAGAAAATAATTCTGACTTAATTGCGTAAGAGAGTATTAAGAATGAGTGTTTGTATTTTATATATAATAATTATTTTATGGAAAGATTGAGACAATTATTGGCAGTGTCTAAAATAGAAAAGTTATTAATATTACAGGAAGAGTTACACGAAAGGCATTCTCTCCTCTTCTTAGACGCTACTGTTTCGTCGTTCGATAATAAAGTTGTCTCTAGCGTTTACTATAACCCGACCAATACTGGTCTTTTACTTAATTGTCATGCCCTTTGTCTTAAATCGTGGAAAATTAGCCTTTTTTATTATCTTATTAGTCGTGCTTATCGCGTTTTCTCATTTTATAAATTATTTCACAATTATCTCAATAATTTATATACATTTTTTGTTCACAATTCTTACTCTCGGAATTTATTTTGGTGCTGTGTTAACTTGTTCAAAACAATTATCGATTAGTAACCAGTTTAATAATTTTAGAGTTATCGACCTTCCTTTATCGGTCGCCCTTTAGTCCTTTTAAAACATTAATCAAAATCCAATCATCTAAAATTTCCGTTTAAACTAGCTTTTAAATGATTTAAAATAGCTCAGTATTTCTCTCTTAAAGATCGTGTTCCTCTTGCTAGTGTTATATTTTAACCTAGTGTTAAAATATATAACTATAAATAACTATATATATATATATAATTATATAACTATAAAACTATAATCTAGTGTTAAATTTTCTTAGTACAACGAATTTATATGTGGTCGAAGAAACCTTTGTGTTCATAAGCATTTCTGATAAGTTAAAATGTTTAATATTATTCTAATTAATTAATTAATTTAGTTGTCTACAAATCTATTACGTATACATCTTAATACATAACCAGATATCACCATATGCAATTTAATTATAACAAAGAAATATCACAATTTCAAAATAGATAAAATATATTTTTAACGCCATAAATTCATATATACAGTTAACTTAGCATATAGTACTTATTCCTTTACAGTAGAATATTCTAAATACATGTATACATTTTTAAACATTGTATGAAAAGTCAAATACCTGCGTATCCTGAGAAATTGCTGAGCAAACGCTGAATACATCGCTACTGTATTTGTCCATTTCTGGAGGCCGAAAGGTGGTGAAAACGACTTGAGTACCAAAAAGAGGAACTAACACGGCGACAGCTTTGAAGGAACGTCTGATGGCAAAAACATTTTAAAAATCTTTCATTATTTATATGTTTCGCTGTGGATCTTTAACAGTTTTATATTTGTATTTGAATAGATATTTTAAAATAGAACTGTTCAAAATACCGTCCTGAAAAACTGCATAATAAGATTTTGAAAATGATGGTATACTTTTGCTAATTGAAATGCTTGTAAATAAATTACAATAAAATGTTCCAGCATTGGTGTATATATATACGCAGTTTTATCTTAAATATGTTCTAAATTTGCTTTATTGTATGTTAAAATATTCTTAATATCATTGAATTTAAAGACTAAAACAAGCACTATTTTTAGGATAACTACATACAAGGGATTAAAAGAAAAGTTTTAAAGTATATTTAAAGTAAACTTTATATAAACTATATATATTAAAGTAAATACTTTATATAAGTATTATTTCATATTGATTTTACCAACCTCAAATTTAGCCAATCAGAATTCGTCCAACAGAAACGCCGAATCAATACACGAAGAATGAAGAGAAGAAAAGCGATATTCACCTTGAAAGGGAAAATAAATCAATATAGGTAATACAAATTTCATTAAACACAATTATCATAATATTATGTAGGTATTGTAACATTATCTACATACCCAACTTTTTAATAAAATTCTATACGAATTATGTAAGCATTTTATTGATAGGTATTACACATTTAATCTTTGATACATTTTCGTGAATTATTCACAATTTCTACGTAAACATTTATTTTATACCTATTTATTTATTAATATTTGGTGTTAAATCAAATTACTATCTACCACATACAATTGAACAATGAAAAAATAAATTTTAGAGCATCTTATTATAAATAATTAGTAACATAGAGTAATAATACATGGAGTTTCAACTCTTATTGGTGTCATATGTGTACATTGCGCTGTAAATTGTTTTCATTAGAAAATCGTTTTATTTAATTTTTTAATGTAAATGGGTGGGCTAAAAGTAGTATTAAATATTTCTATTTGATTAATTTTAAGAGAAAAAAATAAATATATTAAAACAATTTTAACATATGTAAGTTGTCTGTAATTAGGGTGATAAATTAAAAACAATTTATTATCTGTATATCTAAAACTGTTTTATAACATAAATTGTTTCATTGCTGTCAGCTTTTAAAACATTACTTTGCAAGTGTTTGTTAGCTGTTTGTGACATCACAACACAATACATGAGCCCTCATATGACAAACATTGCATGCAATCCCTTCTTCTCTCGAATTTGAGTTGGCATAGCTTTCTCCACACATAAGACAAAACATAACTGAATATAAACATCTTAAATTGTACAAAATAACTCAGATCATCGTTAAATCGTTTTAAAGTAATCATTCAATCAATTATTTTGACAAATCGATATCTCTAACTTATTATCTGGGCATTGTTCAGATAAATTTATGTAAAATACTTAAATTATTATAATATATATATGTATAACGTAATATTATTAATAATATAAATTAAATTAACACCCATAACTTCTATATATATTTTCATATTATATATATAACATGTAAATATAAATGGAAGTTTTGGTTGTATTTATGCCTATAGTACTAGCCTGAAAATCTGGAAATATTACGCTCTAATGCATTAAACTTAATTAATTATTTTTCTCTATTATTATTTTACGCACATGGTACATAGTTTTCAATATGGATAATTGTTTACAATATTATATGTATATATATAAATATATATATATATATATACAGACGGCTTTAATTTAAGATGCCGCAATGCATAAATATCAATTCTCAGTTAACATTATAATCTCTAAACGCCCTATAGGTATAATTATTGTGTCAAGATTTAATTTTGCTTGGACGCGTTTGATATGGCTTTGTCGACATTTGGGCTGACGAAATATGCGATTTTATAATTCAAATCTCAGCCATCTCCATATTTTGATCTGATGTTGGCGCATTTGTCTTGTCGTCCGTCTCTATTTGATCAGAAAAACCTATACCTAGAAGTAAGCATTTTTTAGTTCTTACCTTCCTGTTATAAAAAAATTAAACATTATTTATTTATAGTAGGTACTCTGATATAGATATTTTATCATTTATAGCTTTTGAATATTTTGAAATAAGTACCAAAGGTTAACATTTTGTAAAACAAATCCAGTTGTATTATATATATATATGTCTATTTTGTTGTATCTATGCTTTAGTATTATTTTAACTAATTATAAGTTAGATATCTTAGTAAATATTATTGTATATTTTTTATATTCATATGAATAAACATTGGTTACGGGACTATAAGAGAATAATTTTATTTGATAAATTCTGGCACTATATTTACCCATTGAAATGTAGAACACATAAAAAAACATAATATGAATTCAAAACAGACTAGTATTAGTCAATTATTTACGTCATCTATAGATGGCTGGCTATAACGTTCAATAATTTATTTGCAATACCTATAATATCATAGGACGGCATAGTTTTAGTGATATTACTGATCCAAACTACCGTAAAAAATTTATTCAACGTTGCTTCTCATTTATAAAGACTTATTGTAGGCGCGTGACGTGTTGATGACGTTGACTGTGAGCCTGAGTAGTAGACACAGAATGTCCCGATTATGGAGTAGATATTTATATTATTGTCATAACATAAAATTAAAAACAGTCTCCGTAATTAATCTCTTGATTAATGTGTTATGAAAGAATTGTAGATATTCTATCTTCAAATCTAGACCTATGGCAATAGGTCGTTAGCTAGTAAAGCTAAGCGAACTATGTAGTAGGTAATATAGGATAGTT
>JAYRBW010035049.1:0-11966 GCA_036023295.1 Invenusta paracnida | reverse complement strand
GATAAATAAATAAATATATTCAAAGTCTAGTAGTATATTGCTCACTTACTGATATATTGGTTACACATTCAGAAAATGACCTATTACTTCAGGAGTATTTATTAATGACATGTTGTACTCTTAGATTTGACTCCTATAAGATAGATTCACGTTTATTGTTTTATTGACATTGTATTTGGACAAGAAAAAATTTTTTCATGTTTTTGCTAAGTTTTGTTCAATTTTCATTTTTCATTGCATTTATGATTCAATAAAAACTTTATTTCCTAGTCTAATTATGATCGTCTTTACAGTTGCAATAAACGTTCCAACTGATTCGATTAAACTTACTGGTCATGAAAACTCAGTATGTTACTCAGTGATTGCAATTCATTGGCACTGGGGAAGTAACAACAACCAGGGCTCAGAACATAGTCTTGATGGCAAACACTTTCCATTGGAGGTAAAACATATTATTTATGGTCTGCGTGTAAAGCCACATTCTGAAGTATTGTTATATTTGATTCAAATTGTTCACTTTAAAAATATATCAACATTTTAACAATCTGCAAAAAATTACCTTAAAATACCTTTTTTTGTGTCGCTAATTATACATGTCTAAATATGTTCGTATTCAATAATAATATTCGAGAATAACACACAGTTTCTTTACTTTTAAATTATTTAAAATAATTATTTTTCAAAGAGCTATTTAATTTTTAAACATAAAACTGCCCACATATATATAAATACTATTTTCATCGTAATCAAGTACCTCATTCTATGCCGATTTGTTTCCATTTAGTTTATCATACTATATAATTAATTTTAAAAATATCTTTAAATGTGTTTTTTGATATGCTTTACATCTTAAATAATTAGATAAGATATTAAGTATAACCAAAGAATTTGAAGTCAATCGTAAGTAAGCAATTTAAGAATATCAGAAAATATTGAACTATCGTGTATGTAATACTTCTATAATAACATTAACCAAACATGTACGTTCATATTATGTACCAACATTTTTGGAACAACTATAAACTTTCTGTATTTTAATGAAATATGTATTATTGTCACTTTATTTTCGATGCTATGTTCCCCCTTTCACACAGGGCCATATCGTCACCTACAACTGCAAACTCTACTCCAACGCTAAAGAGGCCGTAAAAGGTCGCGATGGCCTTGCCGTGTTTGGAATTTTGTACAAGGTACTCAAGACATATGTACAGTTGAATGAAATTCGTTGTATTTACTCATTTTAAGGACAATACATTGTGAAATCATAATAACTTGACGATCTTTTTCGATAGCATTAGATTTAGTCACAAAGCGATACGTATAATGTATTGCGAGCCGATATAGCACAGGCGATAGAAATATACAGATTACATTTTAAAATATGTATCATCAGTCATAATCAAAAAATTTGTATTTTCACTTAAACATATAATAATAATAATCAATATCATAATTCTGTCATCCCAAGAATTGTCCCACAAAATTAAAATTACATCTCACTATGGCTTATCGCTTCTAAGTTTGCTCATATATCGCTGTAGGGAAATGGTTTCAATTGACGCAATAGGGGATTATATTTGGAATTATACATATTTACTTATTTATTCAATGTTGAATAAAGTATACTTTTTATTCATTATTGCATTATCTTCAAGTTTGATTAATATTTATTACAATAACCGAATGAAAATACAATCTTTTTCTTCAATTGTATTCTCTCCTGGACCTTTCTCATATATTGACGGAAAAATTATAATATTTTGTTGAATTTTACTTTTGTAGCTTGAGACTTCAGCACATCAAACGAACAATCCTTTGCCCAACATAATTGACAATTTCCCAAACGTACAGGAAGCCGGATCATCTACTAAAATTCCGTCATTCAATTTTATTCATCTTCTTCCACGAGACTCCACACAATTTTTTAATTATCTTGGTTCCTTGACAACACCTCCCTGTACCGAAAATGTGTACTGGACTGTATTCAAGAATCCATTTTACCTGACATCACAGCAGGTTGGTATATGTTTCCATAAATATGTCTTTATTATTTGAAACACCAATAAAATATAGTAACTAAAAATGGACTATCTTGATATAATGAAAAGCAACAGTTACATTAATAACAAATACATATTTATGTGCCAATTAATTATGGTTCGTTAGCTGTTAATAAACTAATTAATAATATAAATTATCAAATTTAACATTACACAATTATATAAATAATTGTTTTTCTTAGTTTCTCAATATTTTTAATGTATTTGGTATGTGTTGTGGAAAAATAATTGCCTTTTCAACTGAATATTAGTTATCATATACTGGCTAAGAAAAATAGTCAAATTAATTAATAATTGAGTTAATAAAGCTATGCAAAACAATCAATTATTACAGTTAAATAAAATAAAATAAAACAGTCAAGCTACTCGTTGTTTTAAAATAGTACGTTATATTTCGGTGTAAGACACCTTCTTCACACGAAGTTTTATTTTATTTAACTTTATGAAAAATGCTACTCAAGGGAAACTACTTAAATCATTATTACTACATTTTTTGCATGCAATATTTTATTTTATTTCATTAACCTTTAATTTATATAAGAAAGATTCTCTACAAAAATTGACAGACTTATTTACTCCTGACGGCAGTTTTTGTGTTATTTTCTTTTTATACAACTCATGTTATTTTAGGCGGAATGCAAATTTACTTAAATATTTTTACTTTAAATAAAATTCGTTTTGTATTGTTTTTAGTATATTGTTGCTTGTACAATTGTTAATAACAAATTTTAATTCGTGCATTTTACATATTATGTTGTCTTTCAGTTGAACGAATTCCGTAAAATGCTCACTGATAAAAACGAGCAGCTAGTTGATAACTTTCGTCCGGTACAAAAATTGAATGGAAGAAAGATTTACAAATCTTATGATTTCTGAAAATCGGCAACATTTATTACACAACAACGAGTTATTAATGACATTTTGCTTTCAATTGTGTTATCGTTGTTTAAATATAATGTCAATGCTTAACACCATATTTCTTATATTTTGAGTTTTGACCTCTGTACCTAATTTTCAAGAAGCTAACAAAAAAAATAGGTATAGCGATATATATGTAAGCTTATTAGAGTTTAAGATTAACTATGTTTATGAACTAGATATGGGTGTTTTTCTAAAAACGGGACATTGTAACAATATAACGCGAAAGACAAATTCCGTATTGTGTTTACTAGCATACATCGTAGAAATACATTATACCAACTCCATATCGTTTGAATTTCAATATTCTATAAATCTATAAGCCAATGAAAGCCATCCATATTGAAATAAATAATCAATGCTAGAATGTAGCGTGTGTGTCGACGATTTATTGCGAGTCACAGTATAAGCATTGCGGTTTAGACTAAGTCTTGTAGAAACAATTTACTAGCTGAATAATTTCTTTAATGTGGGATTATTGATCTACTCTATTGGGAACATGGTGAGTTATTAAATTGTATTATTTTAATTGTATATTAGTGTATATCACTAGAATAAAAAAGCGTGTAATTATGCTTATTTATGTAACAAAAATAACGTGATAAACATACAGATTTTTATTAGAATACATTATACGTGTGAACTAAACATCCCAATATTATATAATTCTAAGATGTTGCCTATAACATTCAATATATTTTTAATGGCTTGCTTTACAGAAATCGATATTATATGCATCTAAAATTTGCAAAAGTAAATGGAACAAAATAATAACGTGAAAGACACATTATTTCAGAGTTTGGAATATTTTGTGTTATTGCAGGCCTTGTTTAGAAATTTATTTGGTGTATCAACAATGGACAAGAAATTGTTATTAAGCTATTAGGTAGTAAAATTACGAATTTATTCGTCCATTTTAATATAATCTGTTTTTCACGTTATTTTGTTACAAATCAGTTACAATTTTGTTTTTTTGTCATAATGCTAGGTTTTTCTTAATAGAAGTATATTGAATGTATATTGAAGTATACAGAATGAAGTATATTAACAGATTTATGAAAAGAGATCATAATATTCTTAAAATGTCAAATGTACCTATATCCTGTTATAGAGTTGTAACTTAAAAATAATGAATATTGTAAAGTGAATGTATTCAAATATTAATATATTTTATGTTGTGAATGATTTGTTAAGCAATAATTGTGGGTGTATTTTATCACATTGGAATTACTAGGTTAACTAAATGTGTTACTCTTAAAAATGCTGCTATTCTTTCATTGTGCATTTGATATGTACTAAATTGTTTTGCACATTACGTTGTTACACGCAGTTGTTAAGAATATATACATTTATAAAATGTTAGTATTCCGCGCTAAAAAAAGTTTGTAAAATTTTTGTTTCAGAAACTTCGTAATGGCAAAGAACGTCGAAAGAAAAGGAATGTTGAGAATAGTACTTCTGATCGTTGTACGCGCTCGTCTAATAATGATCTTAGCAGATCGACACAATGGATGCACAAACTGAAAGCCAATCAACCAGAGGAGTATAAACTAAAAAAAGAAAATCATGCATCATATATGCAGATCTATAGAATGAAAATAACAACTGACGAAGAAAAAAATAAAGTACGAGAACAATGTAGACTTAGGGCCTCTAACTTTAGAATGAGACAGGCATTGGAATTAGGGAAGAGTAGAAAAGTATATGCAAATAAATCAAGCTATACATCAAAAACAAAAACATTAAAAGAAATGTCCAAGGAAGAAATAAAAGCATACAACGCTGATAGGGTGCGAAAATATCGCCAGAGTAAGATGAAGCCAAAGAAAATAATTCGATATGAGGATTTTATGGCAACTCTTGATCCTGATGCGCCTCCTGGTACTCCAGCAACACATGATCCTAATGAGCATGATACTCCAGCAACAAATGATGCCAACACATGATCCTAATGAGCTTGGTACTCCAGCAACACATGATCCTAATGAGCCTGGTACTCCAGCAACACATGATTCTAATGAGCCTGGTACTCCAGCAACACATGATCCTAATGAGCTTGGTACTCCAGCAACACATGATCCTAATGAGCATGATACTCCAGCAACACGTGATGCGCCTGGTACTCCAGCAACACGTGATGTGCTTGATACTCCAGCAACACATGATCTTGATGAGCTTGGTACTCCAGCAACACATGATCCTAATGAGCAGGTACTCCAGCAACACATGATCCTAATGAGCATGATACTCCAGCAACACGTGATGCGCCTGGTACTCCAGCAAGACATGATCCTAATGAGCTTGGTACTCCAGCAACACATGATCCTAAAGCGCCGGGTATTTCAGCAACACATGATCCTGATGGGTCTGGTACTCCAACAACACGCAATAAATTAGAACCCAAAAAAATGTCAAAACTGAGGACAAGAGTGTATCGTCTAAAGAAAAAACTCCCGAAGGATCCAAAAGAAGCAGTAAATATTTTGCAAACCATTCTTAACTCTCCGCGAAAAAAGCTGGACTTAAATGAATCTAATATTATCATGCATAATAAGACCTCAGAGAATTAAGTAAATCTTGATAGTCATCTATTAACTGCAATTCAGGATTCAGGGTACACTAAAACGAAGAAAAATTGTTACCAATTGGCCCTCACAATATCTAAATCCAGTTTACCAAAGAAATATGGCTTAAAACGGCTAGCTTGCAGAAGTGGATTGTCAAGAAAGTACCTCAATCGTGCCATCAAAATTTCATTAAGTATTACAATGCTTCCACGACGTCGTAAACCACTTCCTCAAACTACTGCATTAGCTATCAAGGAATACTATCAGTCACACTGGGTTTCAAGATGTTTGCCGTGCAAGATTAATAAAAGCAGTGCTGATGATGGTGAAGGGGATTACGTCATGGAGCTCACTCTTAAAGAAGCCTATATCATGTGGAAAAAGCTAGCGCATATCTTTATAGGAAGTGACAAGGCAATTAAAGAATGTTAGATTTCAGACTGCGCGTGTAAAATAAGTTTCAGTAAGTTTTACCGAAACAAGCCAAAGAATGTTCGCTCCATAGACTGTTGTGATTTTGTAACATGTTTGTGTGAAAAGTGTTTGAATATGGATGATGGATTCATGATGGATTCACTGAACCGGAGATTACTGAAATGTCTATAACAAACCCAGATGTTAAGAGTTTGCGTTGTGATAATCTGAATAGTTTAATTAGTAAAACACTATGTCCAACTGAAAATGTGTGGAAGGTAGAATGCGTGGATAGAAAATGTGACAAATGTGGAATAAATGCACTGAAACAAAACTATGCGGCGCTTGAACCCTATCTCAATGATATCGTTAAGTATAAAAGTTGGGAGAAATTGGAAACAAATATACCGTCGAAAGGATTATCTGAGAATGGAAAAACTATCACAATTATGAAGAAAATAACAAAGGATAGATTTCTTAACAAGGAATCAAGTCTCTCAGATATCATTAACAACTGTGTGGATTCTCTATACAATCATTCACTTCACTTATTTTCGGGGCACTGGCAACAGGAACAGATACGAAAATTAATGAAAAACGTTCCAGAAAATCAATTGCTTTTAGTAGTTGATTTCAGTGAAAATATTTCTGTTACGAGCCGATTGCAGGCTCACTCAGCACATTATAACAAATCGTGTTTTTCATTATTTCCTGCGGTTGCATATTATAAAGACATTGATTCTGACATGGTTCGACATGAGATAAATATAATATCAAATGATTTGACTTATAATGTTGATCAAGCTGAGACCTACATTAATGCAGCCATCAACAAGTGTATCGTGGATAGAAAATCGCAATTCAAAAAAGTATTTGTTGCATCCGATAGAGCCTCCCAGCAATTTTCAAACGGGACTATGGCATTTCATACATCTAAAGCCTGTCGTGAGCATCATTTTTTCGGGGCAAGGCATGAGAAGAATTAATCCGATACAGCGGGTGCAAATGTTAAACAGTGGCTGACAAAAAAGACATTGCGATCATCTATAACAATCAATGACAGTGGTGATTTATACCAAGAATTGTTAAAAATGCCACAACCAGAAAATTCTACAAGTCGAAGAACCTTCATAAAGTTTGATATGGCAGACAAAGAAAATGTCAAAGCTGCACAGAAATATCAGTTGAAAGGAATTAAATCACATCATGTTATCAAAGGCTAATCAAACCCTGGATCAGTAAATGTTCGTCGGTTCAGTTGTTTTTGTGATGAATGTTTGAATGAAAATTACAACGAATGTTATAATATTATTACAGTTGGTCCTTTCAAAAATGTCTCGTTGAAATATCAAAACGTACAGTCTGTTAAAGATGACGCAATTACTGATAATGAAATGAGTTTGGGCTGCTGGATAGCGATCAAATACGAAGGAGATTGGTTCCCAGCAGAAATCGTCGACGCTAAAGACGATTTATTAAAAGTAAATTGTCTCCATCAAGATAATGAGAACGTGTTCAAATTGCCTACTCCAAGGGATAAAATATGGATCAATAAACACGAAATCTTAAGATCAATTGCTGTGACCCCTTTAGGTAAGGGTAGATTTGTTCTGAGCAATGACGAAATGCAAGTTATTAACTGTATGAATTTGCAATAAACCAAGTATTGTGTTCGACTTTATGTGTTTCTGATAGACAATTGTAAATGTACGGACATTATGTAACGTGAAACATGTAACAAAAGTAACATGAATGACAATACTGTTGCGATAGAAGTATAAGCTTATCTAAGGCAGATGAAATTGCTGCACACTCCTTGTAACTGTTGTAAATGTACATTATATTCCTTTTTAATATAATTTGTCAAGTTATAAACCTGTTTCAACTGACATTATTAAGTATGTAATATTACAAAAATAGTACACTATTTTGTTTAAGTTACAATTCATAGTAAATTTTAAATGTTTGTATTTAGGAATACTTTTATGCGTTTTACAACAATAATAATGCTACATAACATGTATTTTAAAATAGATAAGTAGGACATGGAAGAGAATACATTAAATGAGTTGTATAAATTGTCTAAAATGTAACAAAATAACGTGAACAATCAATTGGAGTATAGCAAATTGATGTAACAATGTATACAATTTATTAATCTAGAATAAATACTATAAAATAATTAATATTGATGTTTACTTTCTTTCGTTTATAATGTATTCTAAATGATACAAAATATAGTAGTATATTCACATCAATGGAAACATTTTACGATGTGGAAAAATATGTTTTCACATTAGGTTATTAACATTATTTAACACATACAATCTTAGGTATAGGGTGTATTACTATATATATAACACTATTAGTTATAAACAAATTGTTAAATCGATAAACCGTGATGCTTTGGATAGTGTTACATGTTATTCCATAATAAATGTAACAATAGTAACGTGAAAGACTACTGTTATTACTCTATAAAGCACTCAATATTTTGGCAATTATTATTTATTTTTGAAAGATCTAAATATGTGCACTTGTTTCAGTATTTCAAAATAAACATACAATACAGAGCTAGATTGATATATTATTTTTTAATAATCATATAAATTTTATGATTATAATAATATGTGTTTTAACAATTATAAGACCTATAGTGGTATTCAATTAGTAAAAATAATAGATATTTTAGTGAAACAATACTTATACTATATTATTTCTCCAGAAAAATAATATTAATAAAATATATATTACTTTTTTTAACAATCTTATGATTATGTAACAAATAAAATAACGTGAAAGACAGGGCTACAATAACGTGATTAAGTATGGAACTATATATTGTGTAATAATTAAAAATACATTTTCATAAAACGTGACATCCATCGTATCTATTTCGGTATAAATATAACCTTTTACATGAATTTAATTTTTTTATGCAGTGTGACGCTCTGTGTCCCGTTTTTAGAAAAACACCCATATAGGAGCTTGCCAATATAAATAAACAAACCCGTTTATGGAATCTAAATATAGATATGTATTAGAGGGCCCTTTGGAGTTGAAACATTCCCGTATTTTAAATTAATATGCTTTATTTGTTTCATCCTTTAAGTACACACATGCAATTTAGTTAAACAACACTAATGACAGGGTATTAATTGATAACTAATGGGTAATATAGATTAATATGTAAATATGAATAAGTAACATAATATATTACCAAAACTGGCAATTTATAAACATAATATAAATATCTTGGTAATCGAACATTTTTACAGATGCAATGAAACTTGAATAAATACATGTTTAGTTATGAGATAATTTTCTTAATTTGTTGTACTAATGTTTTTGAATTTTCTAGTTTAGATTGATATTTATAAATATGAATAATATGTATGTCAGTGTATTGAATACTGATACAAACATTAGAGCTGAAACGTCTGCAAGGTGGGTATGGAAGCTGCAAGATTTTCTGAGTAACAGCAGCGTGCACATGTAGCTAATGTGAGTCAGACATGTGATTAAAAACATAAGTGGTGCGGCTGTTATAGTTACAAATGAGAAATGGCTTTATATGGAAACTAGGTGTCACCTCGACAACACGTAGGCAGTGGACTGATGCAGCTGGAGATCGCCATCTTGGGACGTGGCAGAATACTCAGAATCCTTCAGGGGAGAATACTCTTAGCAGGTTTTTCAAAGGGGTCAAACAATAAATGCTGAGCGCCACAGTGACTTCTATAAAAAAAAGGTTCATCGCAATGCATGAACACTTAACATTGGTGCTTGACAACGCGGGGTCACAAACAGCAATCGGGACGAGAGAAATTGTTTAATAAAAAGAAGATAATGTTTCAAAGTAGAGCCTATTTTGATTGTCAATATTATATTAGCTAAAGGTTGAAAGGAATCGGTGTAATTTAAAAAAATTGGATTGAAAGATAAAAAGTTGGATATTAATGATGCATAAAATTAGTAATACATTTTATGATGCGGTTTGCTTTTAAGGCGTTACCCCCGTCAGAAGAGCCGAATCCGACAGAGGGGGAACACCCAGCCCGAACGGATCTAGGCAAGCAGGGCAAACCTGGAGCCAGTGCTCCCACTGTGAGAGAAATCCGGAAGGACGCCCACGTGGTCTCGGCACGCAGCCTGCAAGCGACAGTGTCCGCTTTTCGCAATCTGTGTCTCCGCGCGGCGAGGTATGTCCGTCGGCCGGGGCGTAACGGTGTACATGACGCTCTTGGACCGGGCCTGGGTCCCTAACTTCCCTCCGAATGAGGGCCCTAGCCGCCCAAAGGACACTGGGACCGGGTTCAAGGACCCATCATCGTTCCGTGGGTGAATGGCGGCCTCCCAAGCTTCCCTGTTGGCGGCCTCATTTCCATGAAGACCGCAATGATCCACTGGAAGACCACAGTGCCCTTCACCCGCATTAAAGAAGATCTGACTGCCCCCATGTCTGGGTTGCAGACAGACGTCCCGCTGCCTAGCGTAGCCATGGCCGACTTACTGTCGGAGCAGATCAGATACCGACTGTCCCGACCCTTGGTCTCAAGCCTGTTTACCACCAGTCCTAGCACGTCACCTCCGCCCCAACATGGAGAACACCTCTTCGGGGGTCATGCGATATCCCCGTTCGGCGGTGCGAAGTTCTCCGTCTATTCGGATCCCCGTCTTAACGGACCTTTGGGTACGGATGGTGGGGGGACCTTTCCCTGGCGATGCGAGGACGTTGGGTTTTTGGTTGCCAGAGATTATAATCTAGACTATGACCCCCGGCGACTACTTCTCCTGTCTGGGGACGTGGAGGAGACTCCGGGTCTTGTGGGTGAGGCCTGCTACATATATATATATCTCCGGAGTGATCACAAATAGTCTGACATTTAGAGTTCTCTTTGGGGACGTTCGATGCGATCCAACCCGAGCAATAACTGCTTTGCATTGTTTATACATCTTCCCTTATTTGTGGTCCACTCAAATTTGGAAACATTTGCCCTTAACATCGACATTACTGCAAAGCATTTGTCATGTTGTCGACTCTATTCCATCTCAGCTGAAGTCTCTTTTGGGTTACTTTGTCTTTTGACAGTTCAATGCACGCAATTGCTAATATCTCCTATGATGCGTGACTTATATATGAAACACTCCGTATAAATCATAATTAATTATTGTATTTCAAAATATGTAATTCAAAATACAACTATTAGAAGCTCTTCAATAAGCTTACCTTGCAATGAAACACATGTTATGAAATACTTTTTGACAAAAGTTTTATTATAAACTTGTATTCATTATGTTTAAACTAATGAGAATGCCATTTCTAATAAAAAGATATTAACTACATTATATAAATACGCGATATATTTCTAAATAAACTATGCGACACGTCATTTTAAAGTCGTGTTTATTTTGGCGTCAACATATGGCGGTGGCAAGTCGAGAGATTTGTGTTTTACAAATATTTTGACATATTGTGTGGTAACTTTGTTCTTTAAATTGTGTTATATGTTTATATGTGAACAGTTTGAGATTAAACTTAAACATGTATATACAAACTTTATCATTCTTTATTTGTAATATATGATTAATTTATGTACCATAATTCGTATACTTAAAATCAAAAAATTATTGAAATGTAAACAATGGCTGTGATGAATAAAAATGTGTATAATTGACGATGTGTAATCAATTTATGAAGCTATACATACTCAATTGATTTCTATACTTTTAAAAATTATGCCACATTTGATAATAATTATTAATATCAAGTTCATCTGTTATACGATAATATAGTCATATTGCTACGATATCAATACGACATTATAAATATAGCACGAAGCGAAGCTGAGTATTGATTGAGTATAGCAATATTACTATTATCGAATTTATGGTTTATGGATTTATTATTTAACAATTATTTAAATTATTATTAGACGATGCGGTAGCATCGTCAAGCCAAGAACAAGAGCGTCAGTGATTAGCTTGAGAGATGGTAGCAGCTCTA
>JAYRBW010035038.1:0-11968 GCA_036023295.1 Invenusta paracnida | reverse complement strand
TTTGTTCAAAAAATGATTAGAAAAAAAAAGTTTTTCCATGTTATATTATTATTTTATACTATATATAATTATAATATATTATTATTATCTAATGTTTATAAAAGCTCCTTTTACTTAATCGGAAAGTTGTGCTTAAAATATTATATTGTAATGTTTAAAACTATGCTTATTTACAAGCGAAAATATGTGCCGAAACTCGCCTTGTTTTGGCTTGTATGTGTGGTAACCATTAGCGACCGGCTGTTGAGTTAATTTCTTCACTGAAATGCTAAGTGTTACCAGACTTTATTACAATATATAAAGTTTACCTTGTAAATTGCTCGGTTAGTTTAGTGCTTCTATTTATTTAAAATTCTATCATCATATATCTCGATACCACATGTCCATTCTCAGACAGTGAAAAATTGTATTTTACTTTTAACGCTTGATTAGATTTTTGGTATTCTAAAGAATTTCTTAAGATAGAATGTAATAGCTTTTTTCTAAATAGTATTTATACTATATTATATCTACTCATTGAAATGAAAATAAACATTAAAAGATTAAAATTAAAATATTTTTTTGGAAATACACGCATTTGCTGTAAAGTTTAACAATTGTGATTAATAATAGTGAATAATAATAGTGAATAATAGTGATTAATAATTTTATCAAACTATTCGTAGATATATGTGCTACAAATAGACAAACTCAACGATTGGTGAAATATATAGTATATAATTATATAATAGATATTAATAGATAGTATATAATATGAAGCGTTTAACAAAGTAATATATCAATATAAAAGTAACATTAATTCTGATACATAATAATTTAGTTAATGATACAAATGTTATTTTAAAAGTTTGCGTAAAAAATTATTCTAAAATGTTGTTTCATATACAGTGAACATTTTTTGCAGTTCTATTTTCAAACAAAATGATTTTTCAACTGTAAAGCAAAATACTTTATATTTTTACAAAAATAATTTTTTTAAGCATCTTTCTTAACGTTGAATAAATTAAAGATTTTTAAATAAAAAAAATGGACAAATGGCATTGATAGATTATAAATATTATTTTATGATGTTAACCGTTAATGTGTTAACAAATAGCATATTATTCAGTTATAGTCAATACCATTTTTTAACATATTTGACAAAATATAATAAATCACACACCGTATATAATACTCAAACCATTTCAATAGCACAATAGAATTCCCGCACCCTCCCTCATTCCACCATTTTTCTTGACACCAGTCAAAAAGACCGATCATATCAAAAATTATGGTAGGCGATAATTTAAATTGCTTTACTTTTTAGATAATGGGTTATAAATAATGTTTATTTGTATAGGCAGTACGTCATCCCAAAAAACATTGTTGTCAGTGTGAATTTTGTTACTATGGTTTCGTTACTTAGCAACAATACTACCTCCGCATTAGTAAGCCTTTTTGTTTGCCATGGTAGAAGAATGTCATTCGGTTTATACAAATATGTACACTATACACATATCCTAATTATTCTTTTAATCATATTAAATGTCTTTCAGTAAAATACAAATATTCCTATACACATTATACCTAATCTATCATAGGAATTAAGATAATTATATTCTTATGTGTGAATTATTATTATTATTATTATTATTATTATTATATAAAACCTAATGTGAAAGTATATTTAAGGATTGTAACGCATTTGGAGAATTGTAATGAACTAATATTTAGCAATAATAATGTATACCTATTAAACATTTTCTCTTGTTGCTGTAATATAAATAACGCAAGAGACATCAGGAAAAGAGATGGTGACTTCCTTGTAACAATTACAAATTTCTAAAGGGACAATAAAGACGAGACAGAAAGGTGGCTTCTTTGTAACAATTACAAATTTCAAAGGGACAATAAAGACGAGACAGTGTTTTTGTGACTACCGAAACATTATTGTGAATTTGTTCTTAATTATATGACTCTCTCGCTATGGTTACAAATGGAGCGTACACTTGTATTGTTTTTCTGGATATGAAGAATATTCAATAACAGTGCATAAATATGTACATTAATTAAGTTTAGGACACCGCACCTGTTTTGAAGGGAAGAAGTATATCAATATAAATGAATAAATACAGCAGTAGCCCAATTGAGTGATAATAAGCGTTGATGTGCAGACTATATGTAAAATGTGTTGCCGATCCGTTATAGTTACGAAGAAGAAATTTGTAAAAAGACTATTTAGTATGACAAAGTCATTTTCCCTGAATGTATATATGTATGTATGAAACTATTGTTCTGTTTAGCCCAATTCCTTCTATTGTTGAAGGCACTATGATGGTCTCATGGAATGTACACAAGCTCGTTAGTTACGTTCTGTTGTTTAAGATTTACACATAGTTATAGGTTATAGTTTGCATTAGGATGTGCTGAAAATTTTTACTTACGTCACTATAACAATAATGGCATAAACTATTTGAGCAATTAATATATAATATTATAGACAAACCCTGCCAACACTGTTCTCGTCCCTTTGGTATTCAAACGTGCAGAGGCAGGCACTCGCTGCCTCTGTCAATATGGAAGACATTTCACCCTTAAATGAACTTACTAACTAAGCCACTCTACACCTAACATTTTCAACTATGTAGAAGTTTTCGCGAATGCCACCATATGGTCACTTTAACAAAAACACAATTGATTATGTTACAATATAATATTTTAAAATCAGTTTATATCTTGCTAGGTAAGGGCATTATAAACTAGGAAGGGAAGCTGAGGAAAGGGGAGAGATACGATGTGACAATTTTTCAGGCTTATTGAATTCAATTCAATCGCCCAGGCAACGACAGAATATGTTAAGCCTATACTGGTATTCATACTTGTATAGCACCTGAAGCTTGCTCCCAAAAGGGGATCGTATTGCAATCGGTTCCTATGGTGCCCTGTTTACCTATACTGATGTCTGGCGGTATTTTGGTGTTAGTATAACATGCATATAATATTCCCATACAAAATTCAATATTAATATATCACTTTAGAGAATATATTGTTATTTTAAATTGAAATAAATATTCCGTATGAAATATACCCTGCACCTTTAATGGGAAAAGTACATTGCTTGAAAATATTTACTGCATATATAATTAATGTTCGCCATCTGGGTTTATAAAACATTTCATAAATACATAACCTAGATTATTTTATTTTATACTATTGTATCCAATGTTTACTATGAAATTTCATGATAATTTACGTTGAAATACCTACTATTTTTTTCTAAATAGTTAACAGATACAGATATACAGATATACAGATATACAGATATTTAGAGTAAAATTTTAATACTGTCGTTATAAAACTAAACATAACACTATATTTATCACAAATAATTAATTCATATTTATCCACTGTAAAAGATAAACCAAATAACAATATATCAAATAACACATATCACATTTCGGTATATTAACATATACTGTGATATACATTGTAATATTATTAAATATACGTCAATTTCAAAAATCAACTTTGCGGGTTAAATCCCCCCCGGTGGTATAGAGAACTAAGGTAACTAGTTACTATGGTAACTAACTATGACATAAAGAATTAAGCATATTGTACATCATTTAAATTGAAATAAATAAAAAGTTAACGTTTAAGGTATTATTAATATGCAGTTAACAATTATACAAAAATAATAAATTTATTTTTATTATTCCAATATATTCTATTTTTTCTTGAATAGAAATAAAATACATCATGAAATAAACAAGCAAAGTAGCATGACATATTAAAATGACAAAGAAAATTTTATGAAATTTTTCATAAAAGTATCACTGATCATCAATATATATTTTATCAATGTAATTTGTTAACCGGTACGTATCAGAAATTTTTATAAATTATATTTTGGATGAAATTTTTGTGCTTTTAGTATACACTAAATTGAAAACATTACAGCCCAGTAGATTTAGTTATACATATTGCATATAGATACCGTCAAAACATTATACTTATCTTTATAGATCGTGGAGATACTGGCAACCAAAAAGACGCGCAGAAGGACGAGCAGAATGGAGGAGTTGCCGAAAAAAACAAGGAGGAGCCCAATGCCGAACCCACAGCTGAAGGCGGAGCTACAGAAGAAACGGAAAAACCCGTGAGCAGTAGACGTTGGGTGACTTGTCTTAGCGACATGGCGACCCGGTTAATATTCCCTGACTCCGTTCACGATTAATTATTAGCATCGTATACATTATTATTTACCACAATGAGCATTATACACGTAATTAATGAATGACGACCCTCTATGTATACTGCCTATTAAATAATTGTAGATAAAGGTATAGATTTAAGGTTTAGTATCTTCAAAAAGGGCCATAATACAACTGAAGCTCTGTTCTTGAACACACCTGGGAACGGGAAATTAAAAAAGGATATGTTTCATCACTTTTTATAAGATAGTAGTTTACCCCAAATTCATTTTTGCTTTAATAGTATAATAAGGGTTGATAATATTATAGTATATGGATCAAATTTTGTTATATGATCCTAACGAACACCACGAATCATATAATTGAACATGATCAAAGATATGATTTTCTTAAACTAAATGAATTTTAGGCAGAAACGAACTCATTAAATTTAGTTATGTTATGCATAAACACGTTATAAATATGTCATATAAATAGTTTCTTACTGAATGGTTGCGCCTGAACAGTGGTTACGTTCGATAAATATTTACGTACTAAACTTTTGTTTACAAAATATATATTTTGTACCAAACCAGTGGTAACATTTAGTATAACATTTATTAGTTATCATATAGAAATATTTTGAGTTTATACCAATCCCTAATTTATAAATTGCTAAGTCTTGGTAATTATAATTGTCATTGATGTAGCTGTTAATTGATCTATTAATTTGATATTGTATGTCTTATTGATAAAAAAGTAATGCCGACTCTCTAAACAACAATTTTGTATCTGCATCTATTAAATTATATCATCCAATTTTGTAAATTTCTGTAGTCTTTACATTTATATACAATTTTGATTATAAAAAATCTAATTATTATACTTTGAATAATGTGGTATTTAAAAAAGAAAAAAGAATTTAAAAAGTTATTTTCAAATATATAGTTACTTATATATGAAGATTATAAACATGTAATAAATATAGACGAAAATATATGTCATGTCTACATTTGAATGACTTCGTTAAATTCGATTATGTCTATGTATGTGTTACATTTCCGTTTCTTAATTTTAATTTGGAATAAATAAATATTAATTGAATTCGTATGATCTCATTTGAGAGAAAATTTTTTCAATTGAATAAAATAAATCGCCTAGTTACCTACTGTCGCGTATTCCGGAAATCTAAATTACAAATCACTATATTATTTTTTTAAACTATATGTATATCTAAAATTTATCGGAAAAACTTTTGCAAAAAATTATTACGCTTCAAAATAATTTTGCACTGCTCAGTTACATGCTAAATAATAACGAACAATATTGTTTTAGACACTAAATAGTCCCATATTAAAATTTGTTATATTATTATATAGTTACAAATAGAACGTATATGCAAGTTCAGTATTACACATATACACATATACACAGATATATGCAGATGCTAACAATCATTAACATCTTCGTTTATCATCGTATTATGATATTTCTGAAATAATCATCCGAAGATAAGATTTTCTTCCGTTTAAAATAGCTGTATTGTGTATAAATAAAAAATTTAAGAAATCATAAAACAGAACTCTATCGATTAGTTTCTTGGCCTAGCGGCCTCGGATGCTAATCTCAAATAGCATACGCGTCTCGTCTGTTCTCTATCATATATCATGCCTTTTAGCTCAATAATTCAAAACAATACCTTGATGCATTGATGTAGGCGAATCCCGACGACCCGAGTCCTTCGGAAGAGGCAAAGGAAAGTGACGAAACCCCGGCAAAAGAAGCAGAGCCAGAGCCAGAGCCTACGGAGGATGATGGAGGTATATAGGAGCAAAAGATCTTTCTCAATTTCATTATTTAAGATTTCTATATTTTATTTTTATTTTATGGCTAAAGAAATAGCTATTATTTAAATAATTCACCGTAGCATTTTTAACGATTTTAAGAGTAAAATAGCTACATATTTTAGTATAAATATGTAATATTTAAATTTCTATATATACAATATATTATAACATAAAGATATCCCTTTCAAAATACTTCTTATAGAATATAAAATAAAGAAAAAAATAAATAGGTAGACATTTTATAATTTGTTTTATTTCATTTTTAATATCAGAGATTATAAAACTTCTTTTTAACGAAAACCATTATACAATAGTTATATATATATAATATTAATGATGAATAAAGTATAATAAATATATATAAAGAGCCTATTTATGTAAAGTAAACATTTCTACGACAATAGCTGCAGAAGAAAAACATTTGTTGGATGTTGGATATGTTATATCATCTTATTCAATGACAGAAAAGAGCTGAAGAAACACATAAATGCGGAATTCATGAAATTGAAAATTTCACATAATTGTTTATTATTAACTTTTAAAGTGGATTCAAACGATTAAAGTACTATGGAAAAAAAGAATGGAAAAGATGTTAAATACTTTTATATATACATATAATTAAAAAAATGGAAAAATAGAAAATTGGAATTTTTAGCATAACTTTTTGACGGGAATTATGTCTATAGAAGGAAGCTTGTAACAAAAGCGTACCCTGTCAAACTCACTATAGAGGAATCCTAAACATTCAGTGGAAAATCCTGATGTAAATTTCTTCACCTTTCCTATTTCAGATGATGAGTAAGGTTAATTTGTGCTCACTTGGTTGAGTCGCGCCTCCAATCAAAGGAGAACACTTGTCCTAATCTACTCAACCAACGAAGTGCGTTCTCACGCCTACAAGCTATGACTCACAACAACACTCGCTGTGCTATAATTATAAATACATATCGATACATGCAGTAAACTACATAAGTATATATACACCACTTGCTTATCGGCAATTTACACTCCATAGTTTTTCTCTCCGCTGACCAATCAAATCAATACCGTCATTTAAGTATTTTAAACGACGTTTTTTCGATCAAATCGAGTGTGATAAAACTTTGTCAAAAAAGGTTTCAATCTTCTTATAGAAGTTTATCTTTATATACTTTAATAACCTTTATAACCTTCAATAACCTTTCACCGACTGTTGCAAGTACTATCTTTTAAATTACGACATGGTAGTTTATTTATGACATCAATAAAATTAAACGTGGATAACATGAATGTCTAAATTTGCATTGGGATTTGAACCCGGAGAAATACACCTGTAATTTGAAAGACGTGACTATATTTTTTTAATTTACCTAATTATTAGCATAATACAGTACGATAATTATATTTAGGTATATAACCTGTGCGTGGATTGTCATTTAAGTAGTAGTAGTAGTACTTATTTTGCACCCATAACTGCATCAGTCGAATTTGATTATTTCTTCATATTAATACGTGTATTAAAGGATAGCTACACCAAGTTTAGAAATTTGAAGATTTGAATAAAGGTAATGGGCTGCTTGTTTCAAAAAATCATAACATGACAATATTTTGAAAAGCAGAGTATTAACTGGAATTGACAAGTGACAAGTAAATGTTAGTATGTATCAAGATAATCTGTATTTAAATGACAATAATAAAAATTATTTTATTTTATATCTAGAGACTTAGTAATGTTAACTTGCCTTAATACTATTATTTACTTGACATTCTTATATAAATTATTTCATTACTAGGGATTTGTTTGATAACATATATTTGTCTGGACTTTTCAGGCACTATAACTTCACTTATATATTCAATTGTAGTATTTCACTACTATATATGATATTTAAAACAATTAATTTCGCAACAATCACAAAGGTTTTATAGTGTATTTATTTATGAAACGGCCAATAAATCAGCTACATTTAAATGATCCCATATTAAACAGTAGTTTCCAGTCGTTTTTCCTTTTACTTTTTTATTAATGGTTTCTTAGTTTCTTCTTTGTGTTATTTTCTTCCTGAAATCTCTGCAACACCACATGCCTTGACATATGCATATATTACAGGTATATTAGTATATTATATTTTACCTCTTTTTACACTACTTATTTTAATACTACACTTACTGGAATCTTCAAATATATTCATAAACATTTCTAAGATATTAATACACAAATGTATCCTCCCTGTCTTCAAGCAAACCATTTACCGTTTTGTTGTTATTATTATTTTTAACTCCTCTTTCACAGAATAATATATTAATCAGCTAATTTATAGCTGATTAAATTAGTAATAAAAATGATTGCTTGTAGAATATAAAACTGATCGTTGTGTACCAAATCTGCTGTATCAGTGTATTTATGGATGTTTGTACATGCTTACGTATTAATATATTTGTACTACAATTACACTTTTCCCACATATTTCCACATATTTCCACGTATTTCCACGTATAAATTCCCCTCTTTGGCCACAATTTCCACTTCAAAAATAAAAAATGAACATTTTGAAAAATTTGAATAAATATTTTGTATTTGAGTCAATAATAAGTACACTACTTGCTAATATTTCGGGTTAATTTAACTTTCAGAAAATAATTAAATTGTAACGAAGTCTAAATATACATTTGGATAGCATTGGTTACATTTTCATCAGACTTAAGTATACTTTTAGAATTTGTCTTTATTTACTATTACAGTCTATAGAAGGCGTAACAATAGTATATAAAGTAAACGTAGTATGTATTTACAGGCATACTATTTCCATGAAATATTAGGTATGCCGTCTTCTTGAAATAGGACATTATCAGATTTCGAATTTTTCTGTATACCAACGCACTAAATATATAAGCTAATGAAACACTTTGAAATACACATAGTATATATATACATATACGCGTCTACAATAATACAGATAAAAATATTCTCTCTATAAAAAAGCTTACAATTCCGGGAGAACGATTTCATATGCTCCAATATTGTTGACGTCCTTTCCGTTTCAAGCTTCTAATTCCTGTTTCCTTGGTTCTTGACTCTTCATTTCTATTATAATGTGAAACTTGAGATTCAAGAGCGCTATTGTATACTTCAAAGGTTTGCTGTACCTATAACTTATTAATTACGCACTGGGCACATTTATACATCTTTTTATAGCAATAATATGTATACTTATCATATATATAATGAATGCTTATACAAACGTACATTTCCCTATTACTTAAACGATATATTTCTATATTCCTGAGTACATAATATTTTGTTAACAAAATGTAAAGTCGGGTTTATGGGGGAAAATGCTTTTATTTTAATACTACAATATCCGTTTCCTTAATTACTCTTCTTTTGTGCAATGAAATATATTTATGATTTCTGACGTTCAGAGCAACAAGTAAAGAGGGAATCTGCCTATTCATATATTCAATTTGTGATATATTTCAACATACCCTATACATGCGTAGAAGAATATATATATGCGCTATTAAAATAAATATAATTATATATATATATATATCCATGTAAAACATATACGAATACATATTATGATGTGATTTGTGTACATTGCAATCGAATAACGAGTATAATATGTATCACAATGATGCTTTTATAGAATCTTCTTTTGGAACGTCACATATTTTATATGAATGAATAACAGAATCATACTCCTTAAGCGTGCTTGTGCTGTGTGATATCACATTTTGTTGACAGAGAGAATTAAACAATAAACACACACACACGTTATTTTCAGTTATACAACTTCCACTTTTATTACAGGAATTTATTTACTTTATGTCCTTATGGGTTTCGCAGCATTGCAAGTAAAATTATATTGGATTTTGTGGCAATGTATATATAGGTACATATATATATTTAACCATTTTTATTATTGACGGTAAAATTAATTGTTGGTGAAAGGTTTATTAATTAGAAATGTGATTATAAAGAAATATATTACAATTACCTAATATGTTATGTACCTATATATTTTTTTAAATAATTGTTTTTGCGTTGAGATTAAAGCTAGAAGTATGTATAATCACTTTTTTGATTTTGGAGTATAATACAGCTGATATGTAACTAGCTGTTATTTCATTTTCTAATTATTTATAATTGATTACTTGTAGAAGTTAAATGATAGTAATTGAATATAAGGTGAATCTAAAGTAAAGAAATGATTTCTATAATCAGGCCGGCCCCATGTTAAAAAAAATAAGAATTATTATATTTAAAAAATTCTGAGTAAATTCCAAAACTACTTATGATTTTATACTACTATCAAAGTGATTTCAAAAATAATATAGTGGATAACTGTTGATTATATGTATAAGCATCGTATATTTATAATTTTGAAATGGCATGACAAAGAAATTACAATTGAAATGTTTATTTTGAACCAACATTTAAATTAAATAAATTATGCAAACAATATCCAGTGCGCTAAATTCTACAATATATTTTTTAAAGTTATAAACAATTGTTTTATTCATATTTAAGTTTAATTACTTAGAACTTATTAGTAATATCTGCATAACTATATTTTCTCTAATTTTCAGTACCTATAATAAAACATGGTAAGAAGTATTCGCAATCCGTTAATTGAAAATATTTGTTTTGGTTATAACTTGTTTTGTTAGATACTGGAGAACTTATATCTATTTTGGATAACTAAATAATAATAAATTGATTCATTTATAATGCGCTTCTATGTCAGATAAATCTTTTAATTAGGTATGTACAAAAGAGCATTGTTGTTCAACTATAATACATAGAATTAAAAAAGTCAGAATTAGAATGATAAATACTTAATAAGTAGTTGTTTAAATTGACTTTTTTGCTTTTGTTCGAATTATAAAAACATTTTCAAAAACATGTGTTTGCTTATATGTGGCATATGCCTGATTTGTTATTATAATTATGTTTTAAATTAAAAAAACAGCTCATTTAGTATTTTTAATATACATATATTTTAATAGAGGAAAACAAATATTTTGCAATATGTTTCATTTAAAGTGTTAATATAATTAAAATTGTGAGCAATATGTTATTTAATTCAAGATATCTTACAATCAATCTTTATATAAAGTCATGAGTAACATTTCTAAATCCAAATTAACGATAACAAATGCTTGGAATTAAATTATGGATCAACTCTTTGATATTCAATAAAATTCACGAATATCAGTAAATGGCCAGATGGGCCTAGTTGTAAGAATTCACTAAAGTAATTTTATGCTAATTTCATGACATTAACAAAATAGTATGGCATGAAAACGTTATGTGACGTTAACAATTATCTATAATCTTTCTTATTAAAAAAAAATATATATATGTATATTTGTGTATATATTATTTAACAAATTATATTTATTATAATTATCATGAAATTTTATAAAAATAATAAATTAAATATTATCATAAATCAAAAAATCGTATTATGTAAAAGTAACCTACGCAATTAAGTCTATATATAATAAAAAGCATTCTTGTTGTATTCCCTGTTGTTGATTTTTTAAATTATTTTTTAATTCATTCTGAAGATTTGCAAAAGAAACATATTATTAACTTAATTTTTTGTCATTATCATATTTTCTTTTCACTCGTACAGTAATTATTTTTACAATAGTTTTATACATTATACACAATATACGTTTGTTTTGTATTATAACAAATTCACAATTCATACCTTTGATAGGTATATAGAGATAACTGCGTGTTATAGTTTTTTTAGATCATTTTATGATTTTCATTTATTAGGATTAGTGTACACAACTATTAATAAAATGTTAAAAAACAAAAAATATTATTTTAACAAACAATAATTGTCTCTTTGCTTTTAGAATATTTTATGCGGTTATTATCACAGAATAAGAATACCCAGAGATTCCACTTAATTCTATCCAAACCTGATCTTTTTGCGCATCTATATCCGG
>JAYRBW010035027.1:0-11969 GCA_036023295.1 Invenusta paracnida | reverse complement strand
CATTTTTTTACGAACTACAACCTCTTAATTGGCTTTTTGGGGAGGATGGCTATTGCGCCTTTTTAGACCTCGCCCCCCCACATAGAATTAGGCTGCGCGGTGCCTGCCTTCTAAGTATAGGTATCTCTATGAATTGTACCAAATTTTTTCTAAACTGCTCAAGACAGATATTTGTTAATTACTATAAGATACCTAAATTGATACCTTTAATTTATTAGATAACACATTTAATTAAATACAGTTCTAAATTACCTGCTGAAATGCTTGACAATAATAAAAAAATAGTTAGCTAAAGTCAAATATATTTTTAAAGAGCTAACACATTTTATACTTATTTCAATTCTTTTATGATATGAGCTAACACATTTTTGCCATTTTTGTCTAATAATAATATATATATATATATAGTTCATATAAAACTCTATTTCAAGAAATGAAATGAAGATAGTGTCAAAATTTATAAACAAAATATATTTTCAATTTTTTAAATAAAGAACTATTAATAAAAGCTGAAGTAAGCAATAATATGTAAATAAAAATCATTAAGGACAAAATACAAATACAAACAATGTCATTTTATATAAGAAAATTTACATAAAACATCTTAACAATTAACAAAATTAATTGATTTTTTTAAGTTGATATACATACCAGTACTTCATAATACATATATAATGTTATATGATACCAATGAAATGTATATTTTCTTATTATATTATTAAGTTTGAAATTTTAAATGTTCTAGAAAAATTTAAGCACTTGTTTAGATACTATTTTTAAAATTTTAGATGTATTACAATATGTAATTTTAATCCCTCACCCTGGGATATGCATGCGTAAAAAAGCCTGGTATGGAAAGGGTTAATTTTTATTACAGTTTTTCACATTTACACTTATAATAAAAAGTATTACTGGTGGATTACTTCACATTTTCATTTTGACATTTTAACAAACTTTTACATTTATACTTATAATAAAAAAGTATTAATGGACACATATTCATCAATGAATAAGTGGTGGCCCTGAAAAGGGCTGTTGTTGCATTATCAAATAAAAAAGTGTGAATAATGGCTTCAGTAGTTGGTAGCCCCACTTCTAGCTGTGATGACGGTTTCACATCGCTGGGGCATTGAGTCCACTAGCTTTCTGATCGGCTTGTTGGGTGTAATCATTCCAAACATCCTGAATAACTTGCCAGAGCTTTCTGAATTGTCTATCTCATGCTGAAGATGGGACCAGAGGTTCTCAATTGGATTGAGGTCTGGAGATTGAGTGGGCCATGACAAGAGGGGTGTGTGGTTGGCATTAATGAACTCACAAGTTGATCTGGCCGTGTGTCGAGGGGCATTGTCATGCTGAAACATCAGGCCATTGACAGGGCAGTCAAGATGAACAATATTCTCTTCCAGAATGGCAATGTATTGTTGGGAGTTCAGATTGCCTTCGAGTCAAACAAGGAGATGAACACCTTGCTGAGTGAATGCATCCAATATTTATCTTGCCACTCAACAAGTGCACAGTTGGTCTGAGATTTTGATTTTACATAGTGCTTCCACCACTTCTTTGCATGTAGCAATGCTTACGACCTTTCACCAGATGAATGGGGCTCTTGTCTGAAAAGATGCATTGGGCCCATTGCTCAGCTTTGACTTGCCCTCCTTTGTTGATGAGTGTAGGCAGTTAAACACATTGATCATGTGTTCAGCAAGGCATAATAATAATTTTAACTTTTATATTGCATGTGCAGTTAAATGAAAAGCTAAAGTGATTAGCATGCACAGAAAAAGAGTACATTACATTGGCTCAAAAAAATCCCCTATAATACCATTGATATGTGTGCACTCTATCAGTGCGCATGAGTGACTGAAAGTTATGTAATCACATCTAGTGTTTGGGCAGCTAACCATTACACATCCCCATTTGCATTATTCAGGCTAAAAGAGTGAAAAACATATATCAAATTGTTCAATACACAACTGTAAAATTTGGACCTCATTTGTTATTATGTAATGCTGAGCATCAGCATGACAGTAATATTACATTTAAATCATTATGGGTGTGATATATGCTAAAGTGTGACGTTTTTATAGTAAATAGATTTAATTATGAGCATGGACCATGGAGCCAGGTATATATATATTTATTTATAATATTTAGATATATTATTGTGATACCCTTATTACATTTATGGCGCCCCAATTATATATAAGTAGATTTTTTAATGCATGCTATATTTAATGATAGAGAGCATTGCAAATTGCAGATTTAGCTTAAGTGTGAAAGTAGCAACAAAATTTGTAAAACCTTTGCAGACATCATGATGAGCATTACAAAGGAAATAATTGCTTTAATAAAACACTCCAAACACAAAACATGCTTGGAGAAATAAAAATGAATGTTGAAGAAGAAGCTTCCAGTGGGCACATACTGCAGCTAAGTGCTACAAGGTGAATAATAAGAGCAGAATGTTTTAAGAGAATTTAGACAATTGTGAAAGTTTAATACTGACATGGGTCAAATTCTTAGGCAGCACACAGGATCCTGATGTTCAAGGTCATATTATTGGGTGCAAAGCACAGATGAACACATTTAATTACTTTTTTGGTACAAATCTAGGGCATCTTCTATTTACTCACAAAAATAAATTGCCAAAGACTTTACAAGGAATCAAAATATCTATAAAATGTCTATCAATGGGCAATTTTGACCATATTCATAAAGCAGTAGTACAATTGGGACATAATGAAAGGTACATGATTTCTGAAATACTTGTTTTAATCTTCAGTGAATTATGGTCAATCCTGCAACATCAGCAACAATAGAAGGAACCTTATTTCTCACTGGCCAGACATTTGAAAAAGTGGTTATGCTGTCAAAAGAGATAGAAATAATGCAACAGTTTGACTACAAGGCCAGATCATCCAAAATTTCATTGAAATCTGTTGCACAGCATTTTGTTGATTACATAATGACAACTGATTTAAATATTTTAATAACTTTCATTAAGATCTGTCTATACTATGCATGGTACAGACAGTATATAGACATGGTATATATAAAACATTAATTTGAAACTAAATATAACTGTTCATGATCTATATAATTAATTTTTTAACAGTTTTTTTTCAATATTTTCAATGTTTTTTTAATTGTCTTATATTTGATATACCTTGCTTACTGTACATCTTCATGCAGTCTATTTTATAAACATTATATATAAATAATTGGTTTGTATGATTTTACTTTATAAATGTATATACATCTCTCAAATACTTTTATTTTATAGTTAAAATATATTGTTATATATACTTTTTATCATTATAATACTGTGTACTTAAATTCTAAATTTGTATATTATATTTGTCAATTTTATATAAATGTTGAGGTTCTAATTCAAAGAGTATTTTTATATTTTTTATTTGGTATTATTTACTAAAAATGCTTATCCTAAAAATCTTTTGAACTCTGTGATAGGAAAATTCATTTATTCTAAATTTGATTTTAGTAGTACACATAGTAAAGAAGTTGAAAATGATAAAATAATGCTACCTCTACAGTTTAGAGGTCTTTAAACAAATTACTTTGCTAAGCAACTAGCTAGGCTTAATTCTAGAATACATGTTATTTTCACAAAGTTTGTTAAAAGTAAGAACATCTAATAGTGTTACCAAAATATATTTGTAAATATATACACAAATATGATGTTATTTACTGTTTTACTTGCCCTAAATGCACATGTGAGTACATTGTTAGAACAAAAAGAATTTTGTATAGTTGGGTTATAGAACTTATAAGAGCAATAAGTTATACCTATAGGTACATAATTTAGTCTATGACAACACCCCATTCAGTGACTGTTTTAAAGATAGGCACTTCTCCATATTACAATGATTTATGTACTTTAGAGCTTTTGTATATTTGGTATCACAAACAGTAACTTAATATTCAATTGGGTAAAACATCTGATATTGGTAATATAGGTTGCCCTGCAAAAATGTAACTATTTAAAAACATGAAAAATATAAGTTGTGCTTTTAATTGGATTGAGGGAAAACTGAATATTTCATTAAAATGCAATTGTGTAAATATATTTTGAGCATGAAAAATATTATACAGCATTATGCAAAATATATGAAAACTTATTAAAAATATAAGTTTTGCCCCACAAAAAATGTAACTAAAATAAAACATTTTATTTTGCTTTTTTTAATAAGTAACAACTTACCATTAAATATCCAAAGGTAGTCAAAAATGTTCAAAATGTTTGCTTCATGTATCAATGCACTATTGGAAGTGTTTTAACAAAGCTGCAGTAGTTCTTTGGATTATATCTTAAGGTACTAAGTTCCAGTAATCAATCAAAATGCGCTTCAATGTCTCAAGTGAATGGATTTCCTTTTGAGATGCTTGTACATGACCTAATAAAATACTCCATAGGCAATAGTCCATAGGATTTAAATCAGGACTCATGGATAGTCACTCATTTGATTGTATGAAATCTTCCATATTTTGATCTAACCACACTGTACAGTATTTCTTGCTGTATGAGGCTTTGCAAATCTTTTAATAAAACATAATTGAGTTGTGCCATGCCAGGACATAGCAGCATATGCCATGACAGATTTCTGCTGAACATCAGTTTCAACTAAGAGATCTTCTTGTGGAATATCTGTCTTTATGATGACTTCACAGTATATTCTCTCATTATTTAGTGAAGGTTTTAGCTTAAAGCTAGCGTCATCAAAAAAATATATATATCTTTCTATGAATCTTGAAATCTGATAAGCATAGCTTGGCACTTAGTAATATGGGCATCATGGTATTCAGGTGATAACATATCTGTTTTGATTCTCCTATAATATTTCAGATGAAATGATTTTATATATTGAGAAACAGTTCCTTTTGGAAAGTGCCATTTCAGTCATAATTTCTCTTTGACTTAAATGTTTTTTTTTTGTTAATAAGGCTGAGGAGGTGTGACAGCAAGGTTGAGAACATTTAATCAAATAGGTGAATTATATTTTATTCTGGAACCACTACTTTTTTTGCATAGACAATGCTCCTGGACCTTTGATTCTGAGCTTGCTAACTGTATAATAAAATTGTCTCTTGGAAATTGTATCAAAGAAATGAGGAAACACCTCTTCACACTTTTCTTTCCCAAAATCAGATGGTCAGATTTGAGGCATGTCGATAATCTTAATGAAATTGGTGTGCATTGCTTATTAATATTTAATAATAATATTGAACAATACTTAGAATAATTTGAAAACTCCAAACCTAAAATAGTTACAATGTCATTTGACATTAGTTAATAGGTACATTCAAATCTAGAAATATTTACATGTTTTAAGGATATTTAATAGTAAGCTATTACTTGCTAAAAATTGCAAAATATAATATGTTTTTAAATAGTTACATTTTTTGCAGGGCACCCTGTACTATTCATATTAATAAGTATAAAGGTATTTAATTTGTTGCATAACTTGCTTCAATGAAAGTTTGCTTACATAATACATTAAGTTGATCTAATTTATGGTAATCCTAAAGTTTAATGTCGTAAATTAAATAAAAATATATATAAAAATAATATCATAAAATATAATAATATTATATTTTACGATATTATATTTCATGATACACATAATTTGCAATCAGATTTTGCCAGGGACAAGGATCATTGGTATTAGTGATGGGTGGGCCTCTTATGCAACAATCAAGGCCGAAAGGATCTACCAACATGATGTCATTGTGCACAAACTAAATTTTGTGGATCAGGATGACCCTGAAATCCACACACAAAATATTGAAAACACATGGATTTGTGCAAAGAGGAAGCTGCGTTGTCAATATGGAACAAGTCACACTTTATTTCCGTCCTATATAGCTGAGTAAAGTTTCTGTGGAGAAACAGGTTTAAGTTATTTTAAGAATGGAAACATTTTTTTCACTTTATTTTGTGTATCAATGAACAGTATCTCTTGTAAATAATCTTGTAGTAATTTTTTTCATCACAAACTCTTGATTCTATGAATATTGTCTGTTCTTTTTATTACATTTGTGTTTTAAATTTAAATACACTAGATTTTATTATAAATATTTTTATTTAATTTATGACATTAAACTTTAGGATTATACTAATTTATATCTGTATTTTGATCACTTAACGCTTGAAAATGGTAGCTCATGTACCAAAACTGGTTGCAATTGTGAATATATAAATAACTTTATTGCCAAAAAAGTGGTTGATTTATTTATTAAATTTAGTACTTTACTTACTGGATAGGATTGGATGCCGTTTACTTCAGTATGTTATGAACAAATTTAACGTATAAAATTATTATTATTATTATTTTATTTATAAAATGTTTAATGAATGTAATTGTAATTACAAATATAAATTGATGAAAATATAGCAATCAGCTGGGGAAATATATATAAATTCCACAGTTTTGAAAAAAAAAAAAAACTTCTTGCTTAATAATTTAAAACAAATATGAAAATATTCAATTAATGTTGATCACTTTCAACAATAGATATTGTATATTAATATTATCGTGTATTAAGAGTATACAATATCTATGCTTTCAACAGATCAGTAAGACATATATACGTATACTGCTTGCCCTGTGTATATTACGGAAGTCATTACCTATAAGTTTTATTTAATTACAGATTGACAGTAATTATTTTAATTAATTAATTATTTATTTTAATTCTTCTTTTCGATCATTATTAAAGATATATTCCGGAAAAATATTTCTCTGGCCAGTATTCTTTTATAAGTCAGTCACACTATCAATATATTTCACATCGAAATATATTTACATCTTTATCTCTAGATATGCTCTTTTTAAATGTGAAGATTTAAACATTATTTTATCCTTCATTTTAGATGGCAATCTAGTCATATATTTGTATTTAAAAAATCCATTATAACAGCTGTATAAAAGTAATTCAAAATTATGTCATTTAATGTCTATTGTATTTTTCAAAATATAATCAAACGTTTTTTTAAAGATGGAAAAACAAATGACGAGTTTAAGATGAAAATATTTTGAAATACGTATATATACTGAACATCATAAATTTTGCAACACATCATAGAAAATAATTGTGTTTGCCGAGACAGTCGTGAGTGAGGTATGAGCGGATAGGTGTACCAAGTGTGAGGAAAAGATCAGGAAAGGGACCACCCTGATGCAGTGCGTGGTGTGAATGAAGATCTACCACGCGAGTTGCTCAGAGGTGGAGCAGGGGTGAAGAGATACCCAGATGCTACGGCGACTTAGAAATGCCAAAGATACGAAGAAGGTAGAGAGCCGAAGGAAGCTCAAAATACACAATTAACATGTAAAATAGAGAGGACGATGGAAATCGGTGGAAATTCCATGTCTAATTATAACCACAGATACAAATTGAAAATCCAAGTCTAAATATAACCACATATACAAATTGAAAAATCCAAGTCATACTGCAATCAATGTCTATATTTGATTTAAAAACATATGTTACCTTGTCTAGACCTTTTTAAAAACCCTGTATTTAAAAGCACTATATCGCACTATACCTATATAGAGCACCATCATTTAACCAAGCCCTAAAACTGTATCATTTTTGTCAAAAATGAATAAAGCAAATACTTGTTTTATAAAAAATTACTATTGTTCTTAAAATCAATGACATTCTAATTTGGGTAATATTTCATAGAGTGATTATTATTAATCATGAAGTACAATTAAATTAGTAAGTCTTCTTTCAGAAAATTTGAATTATTAAAAAAAATTCAAGTTTTTTTATTTTTTTATTTAAAAAATATCTGTAATCATTTTTAAATGATTATAATATTACAAAATATATTTGTTTAACTGCATGCGAAGTTTCAAACTCTACTCTGACTTTATAATATTAGAAAGTTAAACCACCCATTTCCCATGATATGGAAGCGATAAAAAATATTCGGTATAAATAATACCCAATAGATTTTCAAAAATTGCTCTATATTAAAAATTAATTATTTGAATCGTGTAACCTGCTTTAGGTAAACAGTATATAACCATGTGTGAATGTAAATGAAATCAAATGATAGTCTTAAAGAAATGTTTGTATTAAAAATGCTACACCATATTTAATAAAACCGTATTTTCCTTTTCTTTATGTTCTAATACAGTCGCATTTTAATCACCCCTCCTGAGTGTTTCGTTAGTTTAGAACCAATGTATTTAACCCTCATGTCTCACCTAATGAATTTCAGGGTATCAAAATTTGCTTTAACGTTACTTTTAAATATAAAAATCTTAGCAGCTGTTAACATAAGTAGACATACATTTTGTCCAGTAATTGAATAAATATTTTAAAATTTATTTCCCAATCTTCTATGGTATTGCCGTGAGGGGTTGTAGCGTTCACAGTAATCTGAATGTGGTGCTTGGGCTAAACATTAGTCCCTATAAAATAGTAGTTATCACTATTAGTAGCCTCCTATTTCACCGAATAACTCGAATCAAACTCAGATCAATAATAAGCTACTGCTTATCAACGATAAAAAAATCACATACTTGTGATCTTGATCTGTGCTACCTTGCCGAACAGATTAATACAAAGATATTATATTATATTATATGTCGCTTATATAATATCTTTGGATTAATAGTATTAATGAACTTTTGTATTTTGAACTAACAAAGACTTTCTTATTTTTGAAAACTTTATTAGTTCAGCTAATTTTAAGCATGATATTATGCATACATCCGATATATACATATGTATAACCGATTTTGTACTTTATATACTTTGCAATACCCTTGTAGAGCTCTACTAATAAAGTAGAGTTTGCATAGCGAGTATTATTAACTCATTTTAATCGGTAGATATTTTTGTGAAACCCTTGCTATAGTATCGTTTTTCTAACAGTAGACTTTCCTATTTATTTCTTCCTATACTTACGTTATTTTTAATCTCGTTTATTTAAAAGCACTTAAAGTCTTACCTAATAATATTTCCTGTAATACATAGAGTAGGTATAGAAGATAAAATAAGCTGTGTACACACACTTAAATTTAGAAATTTAAGCCAAGTTTTCTTTTTTGTCCCCTAAACAAGCATATAATCCCTCAGCCCTGTACTCAAAAACATCCCCCCGCCAATGTAAACCGCTTAAGATTCATTACTTTATGATCAGATATGTATATTATATATGTGTACACATTATGATTGAATATTAAGTACAGGTTTATATATACCTATATATATGTATATATACGTATATTGATATATTGATATATAATGATCCATCATCTTGCTAGCTATACTATATGAAGATAACAATGAAACTGACTTTAGATAATAAATATAGACATATTATACATGGTTAAATGACAAGTAATATCATGTAAATCTCATTAAATATACGCATTCAATAGTTATACTATATATAATACTGTTATTAATAAATCTGTGAGTACTATACAAAGCATTTAATCTAAAATATATAATAACCAAAAGTAATCAACATCATATATAAATAACAATGAGTCAATTGTCTTAATATGCGATGTAGGTATATATAGATATATATGTATCTATAAAGTTTTTGAAAATCCAAAAAATATTAATGTATGCATAGATGATCTCTTATGATCTCTTGTAATTACATGTATCTACTATATGTATATAAATAGAGTAGTAAGTACTTTTCATGGATATCAGTACGTTATCATAAATAGGTTTATTATAAAATAAGTACTAGAGATTTGACATAAATAAATTAATATACACAAATGATACAACGGAAGCAAACATTATTGAACATAAATTTGCGTATATATATATAGCTACATATGGATATATTATTTGATAAAACTATATTACTTCATTTCATTATATTATATTATACATATATATTATTCATGAAGAATTCTTATAAGATAATTTCTTATATATTAAGTATATGTTAAGTGAAATGAAAATTAACGTATCAATTATGCTATATTTGCGTAATATAGTATGTGTAAGAAAAATATTGTTTATCAACAAAAACACAAAAACATTAAGTATAACTTAAAGAATATTGGTCGTTATAAGTCTTTGATATATAATTAAAGAATATTATTCATCGAAAGCTTGTTCAATCTACCTGCTGAAAGTGACATTTAAAAATTTGTTTTGTAATTGCCCTATATTGCCGGCTTGTCAATAGTGCAATATAATACCGAATCACATAATTAGTGAGATAAAGTGCCTGGAAAGTATTATTTAATTCAGTATCGACAAATGGGCTATAAAAATCGTTAGAAGATAGATCGGTTCGCATGTTATACACTGTCAGATATACAGAGTGTGGCATACTGCTAAATAAGAAATAAACGCTGGTCGCAATCGACATCTTAAACGTAAACATAGCAGCTTGTAAGTTAGGATCTGTGGATCGGCCTTCTGTACCAACCTTTCCACTTGTTGAACGAAGAGAAATTATCATTCCGATACACGTGGACATTAGAATCACCCAAGGTATAATTTGCGAGAAAACTGTGTTACAAATATTGAAAATCGCACCTTCGATTTCCCCGGAATTTTCGCAATGGTAAAAGTATTCGGCCTTCCAAACGTTCCAGAAGCCTAAAATGCTGTTCTTACCGAAACTCGTAGCAACGATGATCACCAATGCGATGATAGGTTTCAACTTTCCAACTTGACTACGGCCCCAGATTGGAAATCGAATGACCAGATAGCGTTCTAAGTAGGTGACACACAGTGTCCAGGTGGAGATATCTTGTGACATGTATTGGAGAACAATATGGACACTACACGTGAAAACATTCCAATGGATAAAATCAGAAGTTAACATTGTCGGATTCCTTATAAGCTCAAGCTTGTCCAGTGCATTTGATAAGAACATCGTTGATACGCACAAGGTGTAGAGGATGTCCATTGTGGCGATTACTCCAGTATAGAAACGAGTGGAAAAACGAGTCTTTTTGTCCACGATCAAGATGGCAATAATCATTCCATTGTTAAGAACGCTAAGAAGCATCATCATTGGGAAGAAAATTGCCCTTGTAATGGTCAGAGGTTTTTGCAGATAAAGCAGGTAGTAGCTTATCCTAGAGTCAACTACTATAAATGTATCGTTTAAATCTATCATTGGAGGAAAAATATTATCAACCATCTTTGTTTTGTTTCTCAAATAAAATATTGCAAAAAATTACATAAATTGAAAACTACGAAGCATTACAAAGCTGAAGTTATCTAATAGAATCAAAATTTGTCAATTAAAAATGTATTCTCTGAATAAACGAAGCTGTAAATAGTAAAATTTGAAACACTATAATTATGTGTTATTATAACTATATACAACAATATCATTGGTTACCTAAAAGTGTCAACAAAACTTGTGCATACAACCAATGACAGTATATCTCCCAAACACAAATATTAATTATTTCACCATGTTAAAATTTTAATATTGGTAACAAACACAACTTTAGAAAAACACATTGAAACTTTTGACAGCTAACTAAGAATATATATAATATATAGCTGAACTGTATATGTGGGTCTTTTGAGATACCTAATTACAATTAGCTATAATGTAATGTGATATGTATCGAATAAAAAGACTAGCAGCAGCTTGTTGCATACTCGTTTGCATTAAAATGTCAATGATCGTGCATATATAATTTAATATGCACAAACTATTTACACCTCTTTACAATAAAAAAATTTAATTCATGAGAGTAGTATGGAGAGAGAGTCTTTCCACTGCACCCCTCCCCCTCCCGACCAATCAGGATCGAGTAGCGTCAGTCAATGAGACGGCTGGAGCAGTATATAAGAGATGCGCGCGTCTGTTTTCGACAATTCAACTTTGTTTGCCGCTGCTAGACGGTCGTTTCCTCACTCGCTCCTCTCTGCTCTACTAGACGGTCCTATCCTCTCTATATCAATATGGCGACAGCAGCTAATTTTAT
>JAYRBW010035016.1:0-11969 GCA_036023295.1 Invenusta paracnida | reverse complement strand
GTCTTTGTTATCGGGAACAAGGGGGGGGGTCTTTGTTCTCGAAACACACCTCCCTACTACTTATATATTATTTTAATAGTTTATTGGGCGAAAATCTTGAAATGTCGAACAGAAATATTTTTACAATTCATTGAAATTAAATAATATCAAATGAATTTATCTAGATTTGTATAGATAATATACAATAATAGATAATAACAATAGATAGCAATAGATAATATAGCAATATCGACCGATTGCTTTAAATCCACCCGTATATTTCTACACAAATATTTCAAACATTATACAAAATCATTGTCGATTACATAAATATTCAGGATATAGATATTACATTGATATGCAGGCACTACACACGTGCTTCTTCTAAATGAGTAACAAAATGTCGGGTTACAGAATGAAACGGTGCAAACATCCTATAGCTTGTTTGACATTCAAAAAATTATATATAACAATGCTAGAATGTGTATATTTTCAATATGATTGTAATGTATATTTTCATTATTAATTAATGTCGTTTTACGTCACAAAAATTTCTGTAAAATGTAACAAGTGGCAGATAAATATAAAAATGAATAGATAAAAAATAAACATTATTATAAGCTATTCTTTGCAAAGATACGAAGTGCTACATATAATCATATAAAATACAATTTGATTAAACGAGTTTCTATAGTTATAATTGTTAAACTAAATTAGGAACTTTTAAGCATATTTTGAGCATTATTTTCAAGAAATAATAACATAAAAAATTAATACTAATTCCTTAAGATAGAATTTTTTTTTCGTTTAAACTTTGGAAATCATTTTATTATCAATTTAATTTAGCCAACAAGTGTAAAAGGATAAGGCCTCACAATGTCTGTTGTGCAATTAAATTTAAATTATATATATATATAAATTATAGTTTAAGTTATTTATTGAAGAATTTAAGTTGTGTCAATTCATAAAAATCGGATATTAATATATTTTTCTATTAACAGCATACTTAAATATTATGGCATCAATATGTTAGCGTATAAAAACCAATGCTAATTTCTACTGGTTGTGATAACTTAAATCAATTTAAGCATAACTGGACTAGTCACCACTTTCTAATGAATCTCATAATCTCATCATCTTGTAAAATGTTAATGCTATGTTTGATATTTGTCGGCCTATCATTATTCGCTTAAAAGAAATAGTTCACAAGTATAGAAGATAAATGACTTTTATGAACTTTATCGAGACATTTCCTTTGTTGTACTCAATAATTAAGCTTAACCACTCCATTTTAAGTTAATAATACTTGTACACATGCCTCTCATGCCATAACTATCAATCCAACGTTATTTATAACACTATATTATAATTTTCGTAAGTAATATGATAACCTTATTTTTGAATATTACAATATTATGATATTTCAATATATAGCTTTTTCTTTTTTTTTAGAAATTATTATAAATTTTTTTATAGTCAGTAGTCCATAGAATATTTCATAGGTTTACGATTAATAAATTGTACATATTCAGGTTCTTAACATAATTAGTCAGTATTTTATCAATAGCACTATACATAGCTGCTATTCAATTCAAATTATTACAATAGTTAAACTATTATTTCGTGATATATGTGCAAAGTTTTACAAAAAAGGGTTACATTTTATTAATAACTTTTCATAAAAGTTCTATGTCGAGTATGTTTTAAACGAAAATATAAAAACAACCAACAATACATTTAAATACATTTTAATTCACAAAGTGTTTTGAGACAACATTATTTCCTTTTCAGAAACAATAAATATTTATATAATTAGCGGATAATGGTACATAATAGTCTTCATTAATAAGTTGAACAAGAAAAATCAAATCAAATACAAAACAATGCGGATTAAATGGTATAACACCTATTACAAGATATTAAATACATTAGGAGAAAGAAAGTAATTATGAAAGCTGAAACACGCAAAGAAAAAAGGACGAACCGTTATTAGTAAGAGTTTTATTTAGAAGAGGATTGAGAGTTTTAATTAAAATAGCTTCCTTGATTATAATATTGAAGTTCAATGAGCCTAAGCTAATTATTTTAAAAGAATCTTTAAATAAAATATTGATACAATTGATACACATCACTAAAGTCAGTTCCTATGTTTTAGAAATATTTCTGATCGATGCTCCTTGATCCTTATCGTGATCCTTGTGATGATCCTTGGTGCTCCTTGATCCTTATCGTCAGATGTATTTTGGTTTTACCAATGTAAAACATGTTTACATCACTCGAACAGGAGAATTTATAGACTTCAATTCAATCGAATTTGAGAAAAATAGTTTATTCTTACTTTAAAAGATTGAAAAACGCAATTAATTTCTAAGTTTTAACGCATTTAAAAAGACTTTTACAAATTTTTTGATAAATTGTACTAAAATATTGACAGGAAGTATCATTATAGCTGAAACTTCTAAAATTATTGGAATAAATAAGTTATCGATAATAAAGAAGTGAAAACAATCTATAATACATTTTAATTCGAAATGCGTTTCGAAACAACAAACACAGATGAACTCGAGGTGTTGAACTCTTTGGGTACAATATATATGAAATTGGTTTCGTTATAGGCAATGTTTCGCTCATTATTTAAAAATGAAATTAGTCTATTTATATATTATTTATATAATTATAATAATCATTTATTTATTAGTTATACTAATTATACTAAATACGTTGATATATAAGTGTTTCTATTTTTGGTCATTTTAATTATTTATATTCTCGTTGCAAAGCTCAAAATTTAGAAGCAAACCACAAAAAATTATAAATGCTTAATTGTATACTTACAAATTTCTCGATAATACCATACTTGCCATTAATTACCATAACTTTTTTGGTTTACGACACCTAATCTGAAATCATATCAGAAGATGAGGCATAGGAGGGATCAAGTTTCCCACGATTTAAAAGACCAATTAAAGATGTCACCATATATTGGAATAATACATGAAACCTTTATTAAATATCAGTGTGTATTTTTATTTGTTGTGAATAAAAAAGCATTGACGGATGATTGTACAGATAGTAAAATCTTTATAATACTGAAATGTCGGAAATATTTTGTATATCTATAAGAATAATAATCAATAGTTTTTTATAATAATAATTTTCAATGGAATTTCTTATTAATGTATATTTATGTTTAAATTTTTTATTGTATTAATATATAAAATCCAATCATTTTCTTTTTATAAAACTTACATGACATAACTATAAAATACTAATGTCGTTTAAACGATACCTCTGATCTGAAGAGCCGATTGACCAACTCACGATGCACATAAACAACACATTTATTTAGAATTGACCTTTAAAGGTAATTACGTTTTCATAAAATAATATATATGCACTTATTTGACATATTTCATGGAGTTCATTGAACTGTACATATGTAGGTTCAATGTTCAAGTGAAATAAACTGATATTGTTTTATTTTTTTATATGTCATAATAAATATTCCCATCGAAAACAATTTTAACGAAAGCTTTTAATAAAATTTCATTATCTTTATAACCAAACATATAATATGTACATATATTAACTTTCGACAAATAATTAAAAACTTATTTTAAAGATACAAAACTACCAAAGTAGAAGTTATCATGTTTTATTGCAAATCTCTTAAGTTATAATAATTGATATTCCGAAGATCACCAAAAACGAGAAAGAATTTAAAATTAAATAAAGTGAAAACTTTTTTGTATTCCAAAGAAAAACATTGAACACCTCCAAGTAGGTTTTTTAAATAATATATTAAGGATTTTTAAATAATATGATAAATTGTCTATGAAACTATTAAAACTAGTAAAGGAGTTAGCAAACAAATTATATTACTATTGTAGGTTGCAAAATGTGCACACAAGAGACATCTCGAGCGATATAAGAAGAAATCGATTTTAAGTTGGAATACCTAAAGTATAGAGTAAAGTTTAAACAAAAAAAAATTAATTTATGGAGTAATTTAATATCCTTAATCTCTCTTTCAATTTCAAGCTTTGGCAATCAAATATTCCTTTCTTTTAAACCATAGATACCTTCTATTATACATTCAGTAAATATGAAAATTCACCCCAAAAATATAAATCAAATTTAGATTATTCTGTTAGCCCATATCAATGAACAAGTCATGAGTAAAGATGGCTAGATTAGATAGAAATTTTGATTGGAAAATTACTTGTTATATTCCTGAGTAGATTCTGGGATTTTAAATATAAAGCTAAATATCTTGTCAGTTTGTGTTACTATTGATTCTGATATTGATTGATAAAACGTTTGTTAAAGACTAGCAATTTCGGCAGCTAAGCCAATGAATGACACGAGAAAGATCATTTGGCCATTTAAATACATGCAATATATATGTATGCATTCATACATCAAATGCCTGAATTCAAAACATGCTAGACTAACAAGCTATTTGTAACCGATTAATAATCCCTTAATGGTTTCCGATTCAAACATACTCTTTTTTTTTCATTTACCCATTTGGGTGTAACGATAATGACTGTCATATTTATTAATTTTCTTTAATGCACGAATAAGTACATGTAAATAAATAAGTTAAACGAAGTCGAAAGCTCAATATTATGAATAAGATTAGATGAGTATTAATAAAAGTAAAACATCAACCCCGGTAGACTGACTTAGTGCAATTTACCCATTGCTTCATATTAAATTTTCTATGCTTTATTTATTATACTACAGATATACAAAATAAATTAATAAGTTGCTCTGCCAAAATGACTTATAAATATTCGATTTAACTAAAGCGAATATATAATAATCAAAATTTTATAACGTTTTTTTAGTAAGGTATTATTATTCTGCTCATTTAATTTTTTATTCTCATATAATTTTTAAAATGAATGATTTATTGTACTACAGACAAACTATAAATTAGTAAGTTCCTCTGCAAACATTATGACCAAGACACAAATCGCATTTTAAATTAAATTAATAAGAAAAGGTGACTAAATAATATTCGGTTCAACTAAAGCGAATATACCAATAAAATTCTAAATTTAATAACGAGTTCTCAGGTGCTTACATAATATAAAATGATAATATTACTGTTTTTAGAACAGTTTATTTCATTTTAAAATAAATTATTTATCCTAAAACCTCTTAGTTTTAAGAGCAAAAGAAAACGTTTTGTAAACCTTGAATGTATACTTCAATATTTTCAACATAATACTCATTTCTCTGTCATAATTTTTATTTTTAATGTTGTATTATTACTGTATATATCCAAAAGAAACACTTTAAAAATATTAATTGCTCAGTTATTTTAATATCGCTTTGTTTTTATTTAGAAAGATAAAACAATTTGTATTATGTTTAATATAAATTACATACCATTAATTGCATTTTTAAATTATAATTAAATTCATTTTTGCTTTATATTTCAACAAATTATTTTTAGTACTTATAATAATTAAAGCAATATACAAATATAACCTATACTCCATTATGTTATTTAAATTATGAATAGTTTAATTTTTAAAGTTCCCATTATTCAACATTTTCATGTATAGTAAATGATATCATTTTCTGTACGACCTTTAAACCAATCACGCAATAAACACATGCTCGTTAAAATTGCCAACAGGAAACCAGTCACCACAATGGGTTCTATTCATTTTTAACAGTGTTGAACAACCTTTAAATTTAATACCAAGTCTATACATATGTGCAAATTAGTGTATTGTATTTATTCACCGGAAATAATGCGGTATATTGACACCACCTTTGGATCCTGATTATATTCTAATATTATCAAGTACTCCAGTACTTTCATTTCATGTAATAACTCAGTATAAAACTCACTTTTTTAATCTATTTTACTTATTGTTTATTTGGAGTTCATACATTTTAATTTATTTAAAACATTATTATTCATGTACTACTTATAAATGTACCCTATCGATAGGTATATATTGACAGCAATGAGACTGAATACCTTTACAAAATGCGTAATATCTATTATACGTACTCATATATTTTATAACTGGGTTATATAATTGGCAATTAAATAGTATTTTGTACACAGTTAATAAATAGGAAATAATAAATATACACAACGGCACTGTTTACTAATATGTACTTTAACATATTCATATTTCTATTTTGTTGACTTCTTATAACTATATGTATATATTAATCAGTATAATAGGTAAAATAAAGGCGTATTAAAAAAAATTAAATGATATTTTATTATTTAGCCGAAGATTTTCAGTTTTTATTGTATGATAGCCTACAAACTATTTGACTGGTTAAACAATATTCTATTGAATATGAAAAACTAAACTTTCTTATTAATTGATGATCAAGTCAAAATATAACAACCTTTTCTACAAATGACAAATGTCAACATATCCGTAAACTGGGTTGATAAGAAATCAAAGTCAAGCGCTTAATTCATTTATTAAATAAATATAAAATTTAAAAAAAAAAAGAAAAAATAAGTAGAGCTCAAATTGTCCTTAAAAGGGATCAGGGTAAACAAGAAGATAAAAATGGTATTGTGTATGTTTATCGCCTATAGCAATAAGTTTATACAGAGACAAAATACATCCCCATCGACTGAAAAAACCAATCCACCGGAAATAAGCCAATATTCAAACAAGAAAAATAATTTAACTTCATCAGAAAAACTTCAGCAATTAACTTGAAATGATATTTGCAATCTTTTTCTCGTTTAATGCATTGAAGTATTTAACTTTTGAGGCATATGAATATAATTAGAATTAATTAAATTAGTTTTGGTAACAAATTAAAAATTAAATGTGTCCAATTAATCTGCAAGGAGTGTAGCATTATATTTTAAATTCAGTGTTATTTCGTCAGTGAGATTGCCTCAGTGTTCTCAAAATGCATTAATAACGATTGTCATGTTGCTTCCACATCGCCTTGTGAATATCTATGCTTATCACCGACCGTTAATTAATTCAGGTCCAATTCCCTGCATGCTCACATCGGAGACTTTCCGTCAAGGTCCACGCGGTGCGGCCGTTGGGATTGTCCAAGGAGTGCACTGGGCCATGAACCTCATAGTCACCTTCACGTTCACTTTCATGAAGGTAGGTTGTGTGAATGCATCACTTCTTTCTTCTTCCCAAAAATACGTTATTTGCCAGTTTAAATAGATAAATATGATGACTTTAACATATGTAAATTAAATGTGGTTACATTGCAACTTAGAGATATATCTATTTAAGAAGTTCAGTGCAATTTCATTCTTTAATAGACTTTTTAAATAAAACTTATATACGATATAAAGAAAAGAGTTTGTACGGAGAAGTGGATAAAATATACGTTTTAGATAAATCAATGATTTTTCAATATGGTTTTTGTTACCGGTTATTACTATTATAGAGCAAGGAATGTTTCCATAATTTATAATGATATTTTACACTCTAATTTCAGTATATTTTTATAAAATTTCTAATCTTTAAAAATAAGTTTACTTTTGTATATATTGAAATGTTATATAAAATACTGTAAGTACTTTGCATTTGATAATCTAGGACTATTTCTGCTAAATGTATAATTTAAGTTGGTAATTTAAATTTGGTAAGATATTATTATTTTTTTTTTTGTGTTACGTATAAAATTATCTCATTTAGCCTCATTTATCTCATATTGCTGTATATCCGCGGATCACGACAATTAAAAAATAAAAAAATAATTTTCACGGCTGAATCACAAGAAAAATTTTCAAATTACAAGCTTAATAATGTCTCAACAAAATATTCTCAGATTATGTATAGTTTAAAATAAAAAAAGACTTAGCTCTATTTCCGGGTTCGCCATAAAGATAAAAAGTTGAAATGTTTTCTATTTTAGTATAACATGGCACTTAAGGCCCACTTCGCAAACTTAGATGTTTTTCTATTTTATTATAACATGGCACTTAAGGCCCATACTTCGCAAACTTAGATGTTTTTCTATTTTAGTATAACATGGCACTTAAGGCCCATACTTCGCAAACTTAGATGTTTTTCTATTTTTAATGATCCGCTGGTTTACTTGTATTGTAAAGTAGTGTAGTCTGCCAATCGAATGAAACTAAACGATTTTATAAACTGACAGTAACAGGACCTGTCTTCCCTCTCCTCCCCCTCTGAAAGGATAGTCTAGGCTCCTTCAACTTCCTCGTCTACGGCGTCATCTGTGCCGTGACTCTCACCTACGCAATGCTGTTCCTGCCCGAAACCATGGGCCGGTCACTGGACGAGATCATCTTAGATATTAAGCGGGGCTACACGTGGATCCCCTGCAGGGAGCCACGCTATCGCTATGACAACTTCCTCGCGAAGGCTAATGCCGACTTTGAGGCTGAGAAAGAACGTCATCGCATAGAGATGAACGGAGGTGATGGCAACGATTCTACCGAACTGGAACCTCTGAACACAAAAGAGGAGGACGAAACCTGAATTATTGAGTAGTCTCTGAATGACATACAAAATGTTCCAGTGTCCTTCTATTATTTTGTGCCTGTCACCCTTACCATACCATGAACACTATATATGTACTGATAGTTACGTATTTCAAACATTTACTTTTGAGTAATCGAATTGAGCAAGAAAAGAATTTCCCATTCGTAATGATTCCGAACTCACAAAATAGAACAAGACAATATATATATATACATACCTAGTAATGAAATATATTCAATTGAATTTAAATTTAAATTAAATAATTTTTCACTTAGTTTGTTGTAAAATATATCTGTACATATGTCAATACATAGTACTAAAATGATTTACAAAATACTTACCGTTAAGTGAGCATAACTATTCTATTACAAATCTAATTTTGAATGAATTAAGGCAATATCATATTCAATTTGCACTTAATTTAATTTATATTAGTTTATATTACCGATTTTCTTTAGAATTATTCATAGTTATTTTTGTATTGATCATTTTAAGCTAATAATAAATAGCATCTGAAACATATTGTAACTTCAATAAATCAAATATAATTTCATTCAAAATTCTGCCCACTAGTACTGTTTTCCCTCATTAATATTAAACTTATGTTACTATAACATGCTATACGCATCTCTATACAACCGGTAATTATAAAGTATCGGATTTGACAGTAATGAATTACCATCACATTTTCTAATTTTTAATTAGGATCAGAATTCATAAATAATCTCTATGATTTATAATATTAGTGTGAAATATTTATTGCTTACAAAAATATATACTATTTTGTTATTTATTCATCTATTTAGCCATTGCAAGTGTAAAGATTTTATTTCCTTTGTTTTGAGGTCGTTAATTTTATATTAATCCAATATAGTTTCGATTTTTCTTCAAAAGTGATGTATTTTTTGCTTTACATACATATTCATGTTTACGTTGCGTTGTTTCTTGTTGAGAATCAGTGTCAATCAGATCAGCATATTCGGGTATATTCCACCAAAAATATCCCAACACTGAAATTATTTATCTTTCCAAATTGACTGCAATCTAAGAAAACATTTAATGGTGGAACAGTGCCCATGTATGTTTAACTAGTGTAGTGTACATTTCCAAGACGTTTACAGTTACTGGATTTCTTCATAAAATATACTGCACATTAAAGTACGTCACAAAATAAACCAATTTACAGAGGAATGCACCTAAACATACATGCTATTATAGTAATGTTATCAGCTTATTTTAGTACATTTAAATATACTAACACGGTGAAAACATAAAATGACTATGTCCATTGCATAAGAAGTAATCTGATATTTGTGCAGTTAAAAACTTATTTCCCTATTGCTTAATATTGTAGGATTGTGGGATTGTGGGATACGTTCTGTGTTTTGTGAGATATTATAGCAAGTATTTCAATATTACAAATGAAATGTTTATTCTGGGAGTGCACGGTGTAATGTATTATATTATACTTTATGATTTTATTAATTTTTGTACTTCAAGTCAAATAAATATATAAATACATATGTTGTCTGTAAAATATCGAAATAAATTTTTATTTTTACATTTTTGAAGGTTACTACTATTCTTCAATGAATTCATAAATTTTAAACATAGAATTTCCTCGCATATATTTTTATCTCATATTATTTTTAATAATAAGTAACAGGAAGATACACCTAATAAATGCATGAGTTTGAAATAATAAACGATATGTACTCTGCATTAATAAGCTAAATTGTAAACATATTCTTCAGCATATTTAATATATCAAGTTTTCTTAACTATAAATTTGATATATATTTCGAAATAATATAAATAAATATACTTTAAATTAATTTGATGTATTAAATTACAATAAAATCAGTTCATTTGTATAATATTTTTGTTCGGTAATACTAATATTAAAACTGGTAGTAATATATTTATAGAAATTTAAATCGACTAATGGTTACAAAACAATTTTAAATTATAAAGGTAATTATCCTTATTATGTAGGTATATAAAAGATTAATTAAAATGTTATAAAAATAATCATATGCGTAGGTTTTATAAGCACAAATCTTTTCTACAAATTATTTTTCACATCTATGAAGCAATCCATATATGTATATACAGATTACTTATACGTTAAATTATAAATATCGAACAGAATAATTATGTATAGAGTTCTTTTTTTAATCAAAAGATTTACTACCGACATTAGATATAGATACACATGTACATTTACGAGTATTTTCCAAATTATAAATGTCTCATTGTTTCAAAAATTTCAACATTATTTTAACTTAATAAGGGAAATAGACTAACCTACTTATTATGCATGACCATTCACTTTGGTTTAGTCGGAAACGTCTTACTTTTAGTCTAAGTCGCCCGATTCAAACCCAATTGATGGTTGGAACATTACATTTATGAAGGTATTGTCAAATTATGCAGAGCTGGGCCAGCCAAATTCACATGGTGCGACATACTAAATATTTTTATAAAATGTCTCTTGTTACATATTATTTTAAAGCAATGTATATGGTCCATAAATTAAACATGGTGCGACAAACGTTGACATGTTGAATAAGCTGGTCCGGCCCTGTTATGTAATATTCTTTTACAATGGAAAAGTCTTTTACAGGTTGACTCCATGGAAATTTCTAAAGCATATTGTGTTCAAAGTGTTCTTTGCACTTTCTGTGCAAAGAAAGAATGATGACTATAACTACATAAATAGAATATTATTTAGGTATATATTATATAAATATTTATAACTATAGGTATGTGTATATTTATATTCATATAAACAAATGTATAACTATTATAAATATATTAATTAATAAAAAAATTAAAAATACTTTGTAAAAATAGAACCGCTTTTAATTTTATGACAACTCTAAAAAGCAAGCTAATTTGAGATCCTGTCACGAAACACATACCATCTAGCCTTTCTAATCCAATGTGGAAAACAAAGCAAATTGTGTTAATGAAAGGGTATAAGGTTTAGCAAAAAATTAAACGATAACTATTAAAATTTGGCAAAAACTGATTGAGAACTTTTAAACTAAAGATTACCTTCCATTTAATTATTATGTTTATTGTTTGAAATCTACAAATATGTATAGTTATATAGAGCTATAAAATACATTGTCTTATCTATGAAGAGAATATGTCAAATGTTTAACATATAATATAAACTTAATTAGATACTACTTAATCACTGGAATTATACTGAGCATTAAGAATCGTAGTTTTTTATCTTTATATTTTCGGAATGTATCTAGATATTGTCAAAAATTTTACGGATTATAATAATTTGTTTGAAATTATATATAGCATTGCATAACTATAACGTAATACTATGACATATAATATATAGTTATCGTCAAATGTTGCACTCTAACAATCCAACCCAGCTGACTTATACCTGCTAAACAGATATTGAGCAATCTAATTATGTTCGAATTAATAAGAGATAAGAAAAATACTGCTATGAAATAATAATATATTAGATATAATTTA
>JAYRBW010035005.1:0-11969 GCA_036023295.1 Invenusta paracnida | reverse complement strand
GAGCATTAACTTCTCTTTGAATAACTTCTCTTGGGTTTTCATGTGACCAAAACACACAATTGTGGCGGTTAACACGCCTGTTGAGTTTAAATGTGGCCTCGTCTGACCAGATAATCATATCAGGAAAATTTTCATCCATTGCTGTTGAATTAATAAACCATTCTGCAAATTCAATCCGTCTGTCGGGATCATCATCATTAAGCTGATGAAGCAGTCTATGACGATATGGCGTCATTCCACTATCTTTCAGTATCCTGCTTACAGTTGACTTGGAAATGCCAATTTCTTGAGAAGCACGTCGGGTGGATGTTTTTGGGTTATCACGAAATGCACCGAGAACTATAATGGCAACATTTTCATTACTACGGGAACTTCTTGGTGACTTGGTCGACCTGATTGACCTTCACAAACATCATGAACAGTTCCCTTTTCCTCAAATTTATCTCTTAATCTTGACATTGTTAAGCGACTTGGTGGATCTGAGGGAAACTGTAATGTCCATTGGCGGCGAACTTCACTAAATATGTTCTCATATTTAAAATAATATTTAAGAATAATTTTTCTTTTTTCAAATGACAATCTTTCTCTAGCCGGCATTGTTGCTTATGCTTGCTACGTTACAATTTACTAGACTTATATACCAAAATATAAATTCCAAATTGGAATTTTTAAAAGCTATATATAACTATATTCCGAAATGGAATTTCTAAAAGCTAAATAAAATCTTATGTACATAGAAGTGTTAAATAAAATTAAATAGGAAAGTGTATACGTCTTTTTGAACCACCCTGTATATATTTTAAAGTAAATGACATAATATTTAAAGAATATCTTCAAATAAGGCCTTTCTCACCTGTCCAAGATTGAAGCATTTGCTGTGAACATTTGCCACAATCGTTTCATAGCATTTGAAGTTAGTCAGAGGACGACGATTCTGAAGATATCCGAATAGTCGAGGAGTAAATCCGAGTGCAGTTTTCACGATCTTATCAAAAATCCATTTTATGTTTTGTTGTTTCTGAAATATAAGCATACTTTCATTTAATGATTTATTCATTATATGAAATAACAAAAATAATGGAGGTAAACAGCAAGCCAAGGTATGTACATTATTTTTATAAATATATATAAACACATACATAAATAAATATTTAATAGTATATTGGTGTATTTATTGTTTAATATTTCCCGTTATATTTTAAATGAAAGCAAATTTAGTTCTCATTAAATGTGTACAAATGAACATATTATTTTAAACAATTATTTAGGTGCATTTATAGAATAGTAAATAGATGTTGTAATTGAAAATATGTAACCTTACAACTATGGTAACGCAGTTTTTTATTATTTTTAATCACAACACCCATTTAATAGTATGTAAATGCGTTTAAATAATAATTATTTAAAATATTTTGTCATTGTTTTGTCATTTAATAGTATGTCGATAGATATTTTAATCTGAAATTAAACGAAAACTGCGTGTCAAAGTTCTTCAAGCATTTTAGACAATGACAGAAAAGCGTATATTGGGAATTTGGTATCAATATAATCATAATTCATTTACAAATATATTTGAAGTTCAATAACCAAAGAAAAAAAGGAAAATATGGCCAGTATCGTTTAAAAAGCAGAAATAAACCAAATGACATGTTATTTATTTATTTATGTTTCCAATTACTAATTAACTAATCAATAATTCTGTATTATTTAACCTTATATTAACCTCATTTTATTTAAGTTCATTTCTTATTTTAGATAATATTTAACTAAATACATCAGAAAAATCGTGAATATCCTAAATAACAGTATGATTTAAATTTAAATTTTCTCAATTATGTAGTGTTTGGTATAAAGGTCAAAATTTCACAATTAATTTACCCATATTTTAAAATTTATTACACAAATCAAAAATAAAGTTATCCATAGTAAATATAACTAAATATATAACTAATATAAAACCAAGAAAGGAAAAGAACACATTAAGTAAATAATATGTATAAATATAGAGAAGCGTCGGTTTGTAAAAATGTGTGCGCAACAAGAACTTTATGAAGAATAATATTCGTAAATAAAAAAATAAATAATGATTACATAAAAAACCTTTTAATAAGAATGCTTTTTGTGCATATATTCAGTTAGGGTAGATTTTGTTTGTATTACTGACATTTTCATTCTGTCATTGAATTTGATAATAGTTTATATAAAAAGAGAAAACAATCGAAGGTAAGCTACATGTAAAGTACACGTCGAACTATTTTCTAATGCTTGATCCATCCATGATTAAAGTTAAATAAATTTTAAAAGTCAATTTGTCGATCACGATTATATGTACTAATAGAACTTCGATTTGCTTAAAATAAATTTTAACCGTTTATATATAACATGGTATACGTTGAAATTATAATTTAACATGTAAAATCTATAGAGTAAAATGGAAAGTTATAGAACAGATTGCTTGCACTAAACAACTGATACATTCCTAACTGTTCATAAAAGATACTATGTGACCTCACCTGGAGGAGATCTTGGATCAAGAGAACTGTGGCACTCCTTTCTTCCGAAGTTTTTGCTAGTTCCACTCGTTTAAGTAGGACAGAAAACTCCACTTGAGGTGATGGGATGGCGTCTTTGATCTGGATAAGAGTTGAGGGCGTGAACTTCCTTAAGGTTGCTTTACATTCAGAAATATTCTTTCAGTATGTATGAAACTGCATTTGTGTCTTCCTTTAATCAAATATTTGAACTGTATTTTAACAACTACTTCCAACTAATGGTTTAGAAAATTTAATTTTATGTCTTCAATGAAAGAAATTATTTCATAAAATAGTAACATACATGTATATTGCATTTAGGTAAAACATTTAAAATATTTAATTTTGATTAGCAAAATTTTGTCCTACGTATGAAATACTTTAAAATAATCTTTATTATAAGCCTACTACATATTTAGTGATACTTAATGCTACATAATGTCGTTAATTTTTTTTAATTTGAAAATCTTGTGAACGCTTATTGGAGAGAGGCGTTCGTTAAAGAAAAGCCGTTTATGAATGAATAAGGTGCTATCAAAGAAATTATGATTCTGTGATTTAGTTGCAAGAAATGAAACACAAGAGATGCAAAAAGGGAATTTTGCAATATGTCGTATATTAATTTCATAAAGAATGTGCATTAATATGGTATCACCAAAACACGTTTATTCATATTTGTTTATTTTTTAAACTATTTAACTTTTATGATCATCATTATATGTATAATTTATGTATAACTCAAGAGTTTAACAATATAATTACACGGTAAAATGATCTAGTAAATGCAAATATAATTAAAGTTTTAACTAAATTATTGTTTTCACTATGTATATATATGTATGGGAGTTTCGTTTTATATTTACCTCTGGCAAAGGAGCATCCAGTGGAATTGGGTTTTTATTTCCTTGATAATCGCCTACAAATTCGTTTGAGATTGTCTACATAAAAATAAAATAAAATAAATATTGATTACATGTGAAAAGTGCGAATTCTAACATACGTATACTTAATCATTATTATGCATTACATGTGCATTTGATCATGTAGATATAATTATATTTATATGCATATATTTGATTTAATTACAAAATAGACTTACTAATAACTATATAATATATAGTCACAGCTATATGTATTATACTGAATGCGTTACAGTTTAGAAGATAGCATTTCCACGGAACTTACTTCTAAGTGATGAATACGAGAAGTTAAACATCAAAATCAAATTGTATAAAATTAAATACCACAATTTCTTCACTTTTCAAATGTTTCTTTAATGAATTCTATTTTTACTGTGACTATATTAAAACTACGTGTAAGGAAATATTTGTTTAATTCAAAATTTTACCAATACCCCACAAACGAAATCAACTTTTCAAAGCGTTATTCCTTTCACATTTCATAGATATTATGTATCTCAAACAATAAGAAAGGCAGAAAAACAGATATATTCTTCAATATGTTTATTTTCAGTCAGAGAACGGACTAATCTTGCATAACCAACTTGACCAAACCGTTAAATAGTTTTGTAATTAGCCATAAATGGTATTATCTTATATATGCACATTTTTTAAACCCCTAAAGATTAGACATAACAATTATTTTTCAACAAAATTCTGGACAATTGTAATACTTATAAGAAACTACAGTAATAAATACAGTAATTCAGATACAACAATGTAATTAATTTTACCAAATTTCCGTATTCCATGACATGACTCATATTTGTTTCCTTTTTCACTTCGAGAAACTGTGTCTTTAGAGTTTCTGTATTGATATTTTTCTGTTAACAAATAAATAATAATGAGGTTATTCATAGATAATATAAAGTATAAATAATATAAAGTGTATTCATTAATCATTAATATTATGTTCAAGTTATAGTTTTAATGGCTTCTCGTATCTTAGTAATTAAAATTGACAAATCCTCCAACATAAAAAAATCAAATGATCCAATTAATATAATAATTATTTTTTAGTGCGTAAAATAATATACCGACAGTCTGAAAAACGTTATGAAAAGAATTAACACGAACCTTGTCAGTATCCTCCATCCATTTCACGGAATATAAATCTCCCAGATAGGTTCCTCGTTTTTTGTCATAGTAACAGGCATAACTGGATTCGTGCGTGTTAGCAGCTGTTGTGGCGTAGACTGAAAATGTCAAATTGTTATATTAAAAATAATATTCCTGAGTTAAATAGCAAATATTTATATCTAAAAAAATTTTCGAAAAAAATATATCAAAGTATTATATACATATATTCTTATTGATTGATTAGTTCAAGCTTATGGTGACTAATTAAAATTTATATATTTTATTACAAAGCGTAAATATAATTCCTCTATAATATAATATAATTAAAATATAATATTGTGTCTCCGGAATATGTATGATATTAGAATATCTTTTATAGATTTAAATATTACACCTACTCTCGATGTTATCAGGCAGAATTCCTTGAGCAAACATGGACCCCGACTCGCAAGCTTCCACGTAGATGACCATCTTCTTGTATCGATTTTCAGCGTGCATCTTCATGATTGTTGCTTTGAGTTGTCTGGCGTGCAACTGTTTTGAGATAAAGGGTGGAAATTGCGTTTTAGAAATTTAGCATGATGTCCGTATTTCTTGCTTTTATAATTAGTATTCATTTACATTTACAATTACACTTATATTTTGTCATAGCGGACGAATTTTACTTTAAGCTTAGTACATATATCTCATAGTTCTATATTTTGGTGTCTTATATTTGGTATATTATATTTGATCAATAATGCTACCATAATAAAAAGTCAATTAATATTAAATTGTATATGAAATTGTTATACTTTTTCTACGAAGTAAAGTACAACAAAACATAAATAAATTTATTCGAAATGTATTTATAAATAAAAGCTAAAGAGGTTGACTAAAATAATAGAGTAGACAATGTCTTAAATATGTTTAAATGTTTAAAATACCTATGCCGAGAACATAAGATCCTCATTTGTTATATATAATCTGCCTACGTTATTGAAATGAACATTGACTATTAATTGAAATAAAAATGTGTTTATATTTTAAACGTCACATACTAAGTTAAATATAATTCATAAAACGAAAGCGTATTTTTTAATATACGGAAACTATATATTATGTATATGTATAATTTTAAATAAATATATTATTCAATTGATCTATTTACTTTAAGGAAAACTGAATATACTCTTACATATTATATTAAAAGATATATATATATCATTAAATGTAATCTGCTTAATTCCCTTAATTTAATTTAATTTAGTTTAGTATGTTATTATTAAAGTTGTGACGCAATTCTGTATAAAATTTAATAACTATCATGTAAAATATTCACTCTATTATAGTATATTTGACCTGTAATAGGTTGTCAATAACAGAGTACAATTCTATCAGTGAGATAAAGAGGAACTCTTTGTACATCTGTTCCTAGACTTTATCCCTATATAACACGTTCAATATTGCTTTATACTCTTTTTAAAGTCAATTATATCAACTCAAATGTACCATATTATATTCATCTAAATTTACGGATTATTTTTAGGGATATCTATTTCGTATAATTAATTTGTCAATTGTTTACTTTGAAATGTATTCTAAGAGATAATTTCGCAAATTATTTGATTAGTATTACAGATTAACTAATTTTATTAGTAAATTTCATGAAATATTCTTCAACAATTTTAACTAAATACGTTTATATATATATCTATGTGACTAAGCATATACAAATAATGTATAAGCTATCAAAAGAAAATATTGAATAAACAATTTGATGGACATAAGCTCATTTTACATTTATAGGAGAATAATTGAGCTATAGATAAAATTATTATTATACATAATACATATTAAAAATAACCGGTAGATTTTGATATATTTGTGATGTTTTACCTAATTTAACAACCTGAAAAACCCTTTAAGTTCAAAAATTTTCAGCAAACAACAGGATTATGAAATTACTAATTGTTCACAATAGTGTAATTAACAATTAAAGTCACGCGATTACTATAATTATTTCTTACTTAAAGTTGCAATGTTTTAATAAGTAAATCCTTCTTTATAAAGTATATTACTATCTTTTTCTCTCTTGATGTCTATTTATATTGTATGTAAAAGGTATTTCTTGAAGAAACCAGGTATAACTTTACAAGATATATATGAATAGTATCGTGTTGAATACACATACCACGTCATTCGGAAAGGCAATCAAACCAGGAGCTCCATGGTCAGCGAAGTATACGAAGACGTGGTCATTCGGTCCACTAAATATTGCGGAAGAGAACGCGCATTTGATACATTTTGTAATTAATTAAACAGAAACTATAAATATTTGTATTTTATTCACATTATAATAACTACAAACGAAAACTATTTATTATGAGATAGATCTTTTAGCCATTTCCAAAACGTATACAATGTACAAAATGAAATATATATGCAAAATATGTATGGGTGCGTGTGTGCAAATATACCATTTATTTTGTTAAATAATCTTGCTGCTGTAAAGTACATAATTAAGAAAATCAGTAAGTATATATTTGAAACTAGGATTTCGCAAGACAAAATTGAAACCTACTATCTTAGGATAAAATTCCCTAAGTAAGCGTAAATCTTTACAGCAGTGCAGTATACTAATCAATAATACCCTGCTTATATCTAATATATTTAAAAGAATACTAGTATTTCCACTTTTTGTATGAAAATATATATTTCTTTTTTTGCATAATCCAACTTTTTTATACGTTTAAAACTTTATTTAATATATATTGTGAACTGATAAAATAAACTTATATAAGGTAAATTTTAAAATGTTATGAAGGTTATTATAATACAATACAATACAATACAATACAATACAATACAATACAATATATATATATATATAAGATTATAATTATATAAATTAAATCTAAATTAGAAGCCGCTTAATTATTTCAGATAGGTACATTTATAGTAAAGCGTTTTAATTACTAAAAATCTAATTATTTAACAGTTTAAAATAATATGACACAACATGTATTAGTTTACCTTTCGAGAACTTTCTTATTTTGAGATTTCAACTCGGTGTTCCCTTCAAGCACTTTCAAGAAATTTTTTGGTGTTACATCCTGAAATAACAAAATACATTTAATATTTATTTATTTATATTTATATTTTTAAAATGTCCAATGAAATTGTTTACCTCTTAACTACAATTATAATATAAATTTTACTTTCATTAGATTGAAGAATTTGGAAAATTCTCCTGCAATTAGATTTACAGAAAAACGCGAAATACACGCTTATAATTTTGTGAATTTTAAAGAATGAGATATGATTTGAGAGAAAATTAAAGCTAGGTACTTGGTTTAGTTGCTACAATTTCAAAAAGCATTTATAATTATTAATCAACAGATTTCGTTTTATAAGTCAATAAAACGAAAAGAATCAATAAATTGTATACGCGTATATTTTAATATAATAACTGACTATAAGCTTGATGACGTCTATTGAAAGAACAAAAACTTATTGTTTATTGTTTATTGATTTTAAAATAAAAATTAATAAATATTGCCAAGTATTTAATTAGAAATTAATTGAAATTGCCCATAGTATATATTGCAGCTAAGAGAAATGTGTTATATTTGTTTTAATCATGAAAAAATTTAAATGTATATTTCAAGTCTTATTACGTAGATTTTCCGCATATACCTAAATAGCGTGGATATCATAGCACTATGCATATACCATTTTATTTAAAAGACAAGTAAACATAAGAGCAAACATTTGTATAAAAGAAGATAGGTACATATAATTAATTGTGAAAGTAATATTGCAACACACCTCTCCGCGGTAATCTATTTTCACTCCAGGATAAAGATTGACACCATCAGGTTGGTTGATAATATTTCCCTTTATTGGATTTCTAAAATTGTTTAAAGTGTTTTATATATTTTCTTACGTAAATTAGATAGGTACACTAAATAATATAGATAACTTTGCAATGACTAGCATATAACCAAATATTCTGATAAAGCAATACTCATATAGGCATATATACTTATTCATTCATTTTGGTAGATTATTAATAATATATTTTAATTTGTTAATGTAACTATCTCGAAGTTAAGTAACATGCCAATTAATGTTATATTAACAAAATTATTTGGCGTTATTGATTTATTAAAATATCAAATTATATAAAACATACTATTTTAATGGTATATGTATACATCTTTCGATACATTCTTTAATAAAAAAAAATTACACTCACTGGTCATTATTGGCGATATCATCAAACATCATCGTTATAACCTGCTCTGCCGGAATACCGTGACGTGTGACAATATGATAAGCGTGACAGATGTCCGACTGGAACCAAAATATAAAAAATATATGAAACTAGAATTATATAATAAAACATGAAATTCAATTATATTTATTTAAATATAAAACTAAGAATACGTAATTGACTATGAATGTGTGGTTTTCTTAGCTTTAATCATAGAGTACACATAGAGAACCGACTCATGTGTTTTGAATGTATACATTTTAAATATGTATATTAAAATTCATCGAATCAATTGTAGATTTCCTTTTTTAGATTTATTTGTAATTTCTACGAAAACTAAAAAAAGGATGTTTGTACTACTGCTCGTCTATCCCTACTTGTGAGTAGTATTATGATAACAAATATTTGTTTTATGCATAACTAAAAAGATAAAAACAGAAACAATATATTTATTAATGATACAAGCATAGAAAATTTAAATATATTTATCCAAGCGTATTAGTACTTTTTAATTTACAATAAAAGTACAAATATGTACAGGTTTTAAAGTTAATATAAAAAATGAAAATTTTGAATATTATGAAATCAGAATATATAACAAAAATATGTATTGTTATTTTTGTTAGAAAAATATATAAATTATCTGTAAGCAATTGTTTTACATTTGGAAAAACTAAACTTTAAGATTCTTAGGGATTACTACAGTCATAAACGGAAAAAATCTATCACTTCCTGGCATTTTTAATGCTAAAACATTTGCCAGGGTAGACATGAATGGCGGCCGTCAATGTAAACAAAATCACATTAATAGTAATTTGTTTCTTAATTATCGTGTAATATATTGATTACTTTATTATTAATTAATTATAAAATAATACTTGTTATATATAAATACTTATCATAGTTGTAGTTAACTAATAACTATCAAAAAAATATATTTTATTTTTTGTGGAGACAAAATCCATAGCAACGCTCTTAGAGTCGTTTCTCTATGTGTACTCTATGGTACAGCTCTTGAAAAATAAAGAAAAGTCACAAGAGAAATAATAAAAAAATAAATAAAAAAATGATAGAGATAAAAACATTAAAAATCGTCAATTGACGTCATCCGCTGTTCTAGTGTTAAGTCTTAAATATTTAAATCGGATTTATTCAATGTTAATAATATATTTGATAAAATAATAATTAATAAATATGCATATTACATAACTTATAGTATATCATATTTTAACTTTATCTAATATATCAACAATAGGAGTAAAAACTTGCAATATATGCTATGATTTATTAGTTACTTGTTATAAACGGTACTATATCAAATTTAAATGTGTTCGCTAAAAAATGTAACAACCGGGTATATATAGGTTTTGTTAAAGAAGTTTTTTATAACTATGCATAGAAATTGAATTAATACTATAAAATAGGTATACTGGGTGTCCGAAAAGTTGCCGTGCAGTGAAAATGTCGAACACATTGTGCGAATATTATCGAACATATTGTGGAGTGTTATCAATTGTTATTATCAATTTGTTGGATAATTGCTGTCCTCAACCCTTCAAGGTTATACGGATTTTGCGAACACTCCGTACTATAAGATGGTTAAACGATGCAATATCCATAATTTTATTGGAAATACCCTCCGTGTGAAATAGTTTTACCAATATTTGACATCTCTGAATTTCGAATAAAACAATGATCGCAACCTATAACAAAAACATATTTTTATTATATCTTCTGATTGTTTTGTATACTCAATTACTATATAATTAGTAAAATAAAGTTTTCACCTAAAAATGTTCAATAGTATCATATCAAATGAGAAATAAATTAAATTATGAGAAGTATTTATTAGTATTTCAGATACAGTTAATTACCACTATGGAGGCATCAAGAACTCCAAAAAATTAACTTTTAATAGTACTATTGACTTTAAAATATTTATGGTGAAATATATATATAATCAATAACAATTTCCTTGGATTTTTGTAATTTAAAGAAAGTTATTGATTCCAGACTAATTACAGATTTATTAATGATAACATTATAGAGTAATTATATACATAGGTTTTGACTTTTATTGATTTCATATGCTATCCGTTGTCCAGTTTTGTATATATAAATTGTTTTATTTTAATGAATTTGATGTAAATGGGTAGACTAGAAGCAGTATTAAGTATATTTTTAAATTAATTTAATTATGATATATAATTAATTTCGCGTGTATCTAAAACTGCTTTGCTGCATAAACAATTTAAATTCTGTGAATTTTAAAAACATTATTTTGTAAAAGCTTTTTGGTAGACGAAGAGTAGTATAAAACTGCATACTGAATCAATAAGAGTCGAAACTTATGTATTATTACTCTATGGATAACATTATGTATTTGTAATCCTTCAAATATAAATCAAATCAAGATAAAATGACTGCATCGCAAAAATAAAGCTAGTAAACGAGCTTAACACAAACACTTAAAATAATGTTAAAGATATATAGTAAAGCCCATACAATAATTAAACAATAAATTAAATGTTATACATTGCGCTGTATATTTTCATCAGCGGCGCAAAAAATGAAAGCCAAGAAACATGCTCATCAAAAGTAAAACGGATAATTATATTAATGATATGAAGTACAGCCATTAAAGTAATTAATACAATAAGGGCGCCAATAAATAATTGTTAAAATGAAATTGTTTAACGCTGATAATTTAAATTTATAGATATTTAAAAAAATGCTAAATAGTATAAGTTGTACGCAATTTGGTAAATTAAAAAATTAAACGTATAAATATGGAAATTAATCATTTTTATCAAAATAAGAACCTAAAAATATCTTTCTGTTTTGAAAGTGGCCGCTCTGCATCGAAATAGTTACGTTTTGATTTAATCTCATATGATTTTATTTCAAACGTGCTGTTTTATTATCGCATGAAATATACGTTTTTATTGGGTTACATATTGTTAAGTAAGACTGTTGTACTGCTATTATTGACAAAATACCAGGCTTGATTATTCCAAAAAGATAAATTTTCAGATAAAACGTCAATATCAATCAATTAGGCTGACGAAATAGCTATTTTCATGAGGGAGGAAAAGTCTGTTTCCACCCGAATGAATGATGCTTTTCATTTTGTGTCCAAAT
>JAYRBW010035004.1:0-32961 GCA_036023295.1 Invenusta paracnida | reverse complement strand
GTTTGAAAAGTGGCAAGCCATCCAACGCCTCCCCTATGTTGTCTATGCGGATATAGAAAGCTTTCTCAAGGAGGATAAGTACAGGGTACTTAGGAATATAGAATTCCTAGCATACTTTTAGGAATCATTTAGGAGTTTAGCGTATTTTTAGCATACCGGTAGTAAACTTTTGCATACTTTTAGGAATCATTTAGGAGTTTAGAATATCTTTAGCATACCGGTAGGGAACTTTTAGCATAAGGAGATTGCCGATCCATTGTGGGTGATGCGTTCACTAACGGTCTTGTGCGACAAGCGTACGACCGTATACGAATGATCAAATGAATGCTCATAAAAATCAAATGAGCGAAAACAGACGCGCGCATCTCTTATATACTGCTCCAGCCGTCATATTGGCTGACGCTACTCGATCCTGATTGGTCGGGAGGGGTGGTGAAGTCGTGGTACTTCCTCCCTACTACTTAGCACTCAAACTTTTATGAATAATTTATCCGTTATTCTTAGATTTGGAACTTATTGGTTATATTATTTTTATCTTTTACATATTTTAATATCGTTTTGTGTGCTTAAAATGCTGTTTATTAGAATATAAAAATATTAATTTATTGAACGGAAGTTTTCATAGCATTGTGTTGTACATGATAGGTAACTCAATCTTTCTATCAAATTTATATCAAATGACCCCATATTTATGTTGGAATTTTGTTATCAAATTTATAATATTTTTTAACCTTTTCATTCGTCCTAAAACACATCGACCAGGTGTCTCATCTCTCTCGTGGTTGGGACACTTTTCGCATCTTGCACCGATCAGTGATTTCGCCACTGCACTCTACAATGATGCTACTGGGAAATCGCCTTTCCCTGTTCGAATTCCGACACGCCTCAGCTATTGGACTAGCGCCAGTCAGTTGATACTTTTACCTATTATTCTTTATTCTGTATTGTTATATCTTTTGTACATGCTATAAATTACTTTTTGCGTTTAATTTAAATATTTTTAGAGTATATTTGTAAATATAAATAGTTTAAATATATACACAGCAGACAATTTGATGCTAATTATAAGAGGAAGTTAACGTGTAAGTATTAGTATATAACTGTTAAATTGGAAAAATATATTTTTAAATTGTTAAAATTTATATAATATTTAAACATTATACTACTTCAAATTTTGTAAGTAGTATATCAATGTAAACGTGTTTAATTGTAAAATACTCACGTTATCATACACAACAGACGATGGAGGCCCGGCATCTGCTAGTGTACCAGCCAACCCGATGGGTCCTAGTTATCCGCATACCTCCTGGATTAATCCCAGTGTCCTTTCCGCCGATGTGCAAAAGGTGGTTCGAATGTCGAGGCGTATTGTCGACCGAGGTCCGGCTTTTTATAAGGTTTGTTACTGCTAACATTAGGTTATTAACATTAGTATTAATATTAGTTAATAGTAAAAACATTACTCCCGAGGCATCACTAGCATTGTAATGAGAACATTGAACATTTAAATTATTTTTAAATAACATAACCTTTTGTTTAAAACATAATATTGAAAATTTAAAAAATAGTTTTAGATTTAAACAGTAAGTTTTTTTTTACTAATAAACTGAATATATAAAACTGGTATTAAATTATTATAATTACTATTTTCTTTCTCGCTGTGATATTTTTTTATTAAAATTAGAATAATACTGTGTTTTATAATATATTTTTATAATGTACTTTGTTTTAATTTTATTTTGCTTGTTTATTTATCAATAATTTTACTGTATTTGTATAAAATACCTTTCTCGATGTGATTTCAGTATATTTTATTAATTTCGAACTTTGTACTGTATTTTTTTACTGACTATAATAAAATGATGCATTAATATTTATAAATCGTTGCATTTTTAGTTATTAAGTAATGTTAAATGTTAAATATTAATTTTATTGTTTTATAAGTGCTTTCATGATTGCATTAATCTTTTTATTAATTTTTTAAAACTATATATATATATATATTATGTAAAGACAGTCTCGTGTTTTATAATTTGAAAATCTAGCAAAGTAATGCCTTAACCAAAGATGCAACTAAAAATTCAATACTATACATTACAAGGTCGTATTATTCACGACACATTGTTTAAGTGTGAGAAATAAAAAGATAATATATTTAATAAAATAACGGTTATATATATAATGAATAAACATTAACAATGACACCAACAAGATATCCAGGAAACAAATATATCAGTTTAAATACACAACCAAAAATGAAGAAAATTGGTTCGTAAAACAAAAAAATGTAGGATAAAGGCTTATGCAGGCCGGACACGTTTGTTTAGCGTATTACGACGTGTCGAAAATCCAGTCTATACTAAACGCGTTATACCGTAAAAAAATCCATATACTGCAGAAAAGATACTTCTAAACTGAAGAAAGAGACAATATATTGAGTCTCCATTCTTTGAACACTACCGCCTATTGGCTTTGTGCTTTTTTAAGGTTATAAGGTTGAATTTATCAAAGAAGAATTATCATTGATTTATTTAGGAATCAAGTTATATTATATTTTTTGGCAAAATGTCTATTATAGAAAACATTGTAATGAGTTGAAAATTGCTTGAAGTATGCTTGAATTAAATTTTGTTTGTTAAATTTCTTTTTGAAAATAATGTGTTTGTATTTTGATAGTATCGAGTTGAGAACTTTTGAGTGAATCAAAGGTCGATAATAGTATTGATGATTTTCTGTGGGTGTAAACAAAATTTTTAGATTATATAAAACAGAAAACAAGATACGATTTTTTGTACAGCGCTATTTTCTAATATTCTCAAAAGTTCTTGGTATTGTTGTTTTCTGATTGTAATGCTTGATATGAAATAAAAGTAGCTGTAATCATCTTTGTAATTTAGGTGCCGAAAAATGGTAAAAACAGAATTGTATACAATTAATCGTAACAAAGGGACACATAGAATAATATAAACATTAAATACACCCACAACATAGGTTGACGAGGGAGGTTTAACACATCTTAACGTTGTGTTTAAATCGGTTTCGTGCCATTTTATCATTAAATCATTACATTTCCGGTAGCACTAGATATTAGTTCGTCGGCAGAAAAGAAAAGAAACTTCACAACTGTTCAGAATATCACTGTGTTACTAAATTTTGTAAATGTGTTGAATAACATTTGATACAACATTTTCTATCGCACTTTCTCTCCCCTGACAACCAATAAACTATCTAATGAAGGAGCTGAACCGTGTTCGAGCTGCTGCCCTAGCAACTGGCTTCCCACAGGTTCTTGTCTCTCTCACCCAACTCCTGGAGCGCGAGGTCTCCCAAGCAACCAATGCAGTGGCCATCTTGGAACTGCGTCACGTGATGGAAGAGCTACAGGCGCCGCCCCCCTCTGGGAGTGGTAGTGCAAACACGACGCCCATCAAACCTGCCAACTCCGCCAAGATCAAGGCCGAAGTCGTCTGATGATGTTAATCCATTCGGAGCTTCTGATTGGTTGGGAATATTTTATCGTGCATTTAAGTGAAAGCAGGTGGCCGATAGTTAGTTTGTCTTACATTTTCACATTCTACCAACGCTGTTTAATTCACTAGATTATAAAGTGAAAGAAAACGCAACAACTATTTTTATTGACATAATAATGTGTGTTATCCCATCTCATGCCAAATTTGTCCAAGAAATATTACGTCTCGTAAGAATAAAACATCAGTAAATTTAATTTAATTAAATTTAATAGTCACTACATAATGTCTTGAAAAATTGGGTTTCTGTTATTTTTTTTAAAGATAAGATCCAAATTATTATCTGATCTATAATAATCTAAAGATCTGAATTAAGATCTAAATTGTAATTCAAATTTATTATATTTTTATTATTTTTATTAAAATAATATATACCTGGCCAAATAGAAAAGACATCAATAAATTTGCATATATTCGATATGAATGCAAAATCCTACCTATCGATTTGATGTATTTAGAAAATAAAAAGATTTTAGACTTTTTATAAAATGTCTACTGTTATATCAGTATTAATTGTAACTTCATAATTCTAATTTTTAGAGTTAATTATTAGTCAATTAATTATAAGCTTAAATTATATTTCATGCTTTGTAAACACTAATATGATATTACAAATGATTTAATACTGTTTTAAATCCGGCTAATTATCAATTTTCAGTATTAAACGTTAAAAATATTTATCTTGAAATTCGCAATCTGTCTGTCTTATTAATATATATTTAGTTCTTCATTTTGTTAAAGTATTTAAAAATAATATTGATTTAGTTATAAAATTAAGAATTATTAGTTTTAAATTATATTAACAGTGATATATTTTGTATCCTTATATAATGTGTTATTAAACATTTCTCACATTTCTCACTATTTAAACGTGTTTTCTTATTTATACTGATAATATAAAAGAGGTTCTATCGAAATAATAAGTCCAAAGGCAGTTATAGTATGCAAAAACCATTGTATGTATTTATTATAAAATTCTTTCTGTAGTATCTTTTGAACTTTTTTAATTGCTTCTGACGGTGAAATAATTGACATTGTATTTTCTGTTCGTAAAAGTAAAAATTTTGATCCGCAAAAGATAAGAATATAGTTTAAGTTTGGTCGATGTCTCGTCCTTTGCATATTGAAATAAACGCATATTATTTGGATATTCAGACGTGTGTCTTTAATTCACTCAAGCGATTTACTCTCTACTATATGTTGAGTCAAATCTTCTTTCTTAGAAGTTAATAAAAACATTTTACAAGCTAGTAATATCGAGGGTTTTAATATCCAAAAATTCAAATTGAATAGCGATATTAATCTTACGAAATGTAGTAACAACTAGTCGTTTCATTTCAAACGTAATGGATTTATTGTAAGCTGTGTAAGAATATTTTGAAAGCACTGTATAAAGTTTACTTTGAACTCATTTACTCGTAATAGGTGTACGTATTATGTGCATCTTCATTCACTGTATAATGTCGATTTTTCATGTTTTGTTTCACATGCATGTCCGTTTGTCACAATGTCTTTGTAAATAATTTCTTTATCTATTTTTTATATTAAAAGTTTTCAATTCTGAGCAAATGTCCACATTGCTTTTTTTCTTGTGTTTGTTCTCATTTTTACATATAATGTCTTTGATAAACATTTAACTATTATACATAGGACAGAAAATAAGTCAAATTTAGAAAAGTATTGAGATTTTTAAGAAATACTGAAGATTTACTAGATATTGTACACAAAGGTGTTTTTTACTTTATCGTGACTATAGTTATTTCTGTTGTATACATCACATCCTAAAAGGATAAAAAACTTGTTTTTATAACACAAGGAAGATAACTGCAAGTTAAAAAGTTAATAAAATGTGCTTTTCTAATGATACGTAGCATTTCTGCCGTCTTTTATAAGATATGGAACTATTAGTTTTATATATTGGAAATAAATCGCCTGTGTATAATATTATATCGGTTACTACTAAATCATTGTCAATCATTTAGTCGCATAGTGTATTTGGCACTTTGACAATAGTTCGATTATAAAATCAGTTGGGTAAAATGCAGTGTAATGTTGCAGAATAACATTGGTTAGTGATATAATATTTAATGCAGAAAATTCAATCACTGTGACCGTCCATATAGAAAAGGACCAATTTATAAAAAACTAATTTCGAGATATAAGCGTTTAAAGAATTTTCTTTTGTGCTGCTTGACCATTTTGATTACTAAATCAAGAATATTATTATATATGTGACATTAGGTTACGAAGCGATCTAGACTGATTTCAAGTTTATCAGACGTCTCCGTAACCTTGAAAATGGTACCTGAATGACGTCATATTTCTAAAAATAGTTTTTTTGTGATACAGAACTTGGATTATTGGTTCAAAAAAATAGGTACTATGTTATTTCAAAATATTTTTAACATTATAGTCAATACTAAAGTTTAAAAAATAATTCTACAATAATATTTTCAATCCCAAGCAAATTCGAAAGTCAAAAACATCCACAAAGCAAGTGAATCAAGCTCAACGCCGCCATGCTGAGGCCACCACGACAGTAGAACAGGGTGGTCCACCTCCTAAACGGGTCTACAATGCAATGGGCATTGGCATTCAAAAAGAAATTGTACACTAGAAGACTCTTTTTAGATATGATAACATTTGTAGCGGTATGCATTTACTATATAATCCTACTTTGTATGTACATAAGAAATTTAATGTACGAATTAACTAATTATGTTTTGACGTAATTGTAAAATTTTACCTATTTTTGCTAAAACATGTCTCAATAAAAGGCTGATAACTTTTTTTAGAAAGAGTTACAGGCTTCTGGTTTTCTTTTTCTGAAAACAGACATTTTAATTTATACAAAAATGTGAAAAAGTGTAAATAAAAAATTGGTCCCTTTCTATATGGACGGTCACATTATATGATCTTTATTATATCAATTTTCCGAAATTACCCAATTTTACTCTACTATATATACTCATTTATCCTATATTAGGTTGGATGATGTAAAATATGATAAACCATAACTGCATGTACAATGGCGTATAATAGCATGGAGAAGCATATAAAAATAGATAATTTGTAGTTCAAAACTGGTATCTATTTTCAGCTTAAAACAAAAAGTGATTCTTGACCCTTCCATTATCCACACTTCTAGCTTCGATAATGGAACTGTCAAGAATCACTTTGTTTTACAATAACGTTTAGTTGTAATATATTTATGACAAGCTTATCACTGTTAATTTATTATAGGAAGACTATAAACAGGCAGAATAGATATTTAGTCTAAGAAATAATATTAATGATGTCATTGCTTCATTCTTTTTAACTAACTGTTTTATTTCTAGTAGCTATAATGCCTTTCTAAATTGCAACATTACACAATATTAAATTGTAGTTAAATTTTACACAGCTTCTGAATTATTTTAGTTATTGAAAGTATATTTGTTTATATTTGAATTGCTTTTTATTTTAAATGATTGTATTTAAATTTCACACAGCTTCTGTATTATTTGTAGTTATTGAAAGTTATTCTAATCGCGCTATACCTACTATATATATATTTTTACCTATGTACATAAAACTAATATAATGTTTATAAAAATGGGGTCAGCTCGATCATTATTGCCCTCTTTGCCCAATTATTTAATACTGTATTTATAAAATTATTCTGTACTATTATTTTCCTAAATTAATAATTATTATAAATAATAGGCCACTATTTTCAGCAATATTATTGCTACTAAACCTCTTTTTCAATTTAAATATTTTCAACGATGATATACACATACGGATATCATTTATTAAAATATATCACAATTAGGAAAAACCTATTAATTATTAGGCTCTTTGAAAATTAAAAGAAAACAGGCTTCATACCTAAAATGTTCCGACTGTTTTACCAGCTACATCGATATATAAAAAAAAACTCGCAATATTATAACTTTTATTTGTCTTTTAGTTTACAAAATATTGTCTTAGAGAAATTTAAGGTCTTAACTATGTTTTTTTAATCAACCAGTTTTCATATTATTCTTGATACTAATTAAAATACACTAAACATTTTTTAGTTTTCTCTTACGTGTTTAGGCTATTCATCTTAATGAATTTTATGGTTAGATATAAGATAGTTTCGTATAACTAGGTACCTCCTACGATGGGAAAAAATGTATAATCCTTTTAAATCATTATTAAAGATAATATTTATTTTGATGCTATCACGCAGTACATTATACATAAAAAACATTTTCAATTCACTTTAGGATCATTTTCATAATGTGTTTTATGTACTTAATTAAACTTAAATTATTCTATCTTCGGATGACGACAAATATATTTAGCAATAATGTTGGTTGTTTTGACTGAATCGTGTAAACAGTTTATTTGATTTGTCCAATTAATAATAAAAGTACTTATTACTTGTTTTCGTTAATTCTTCAAAGGACTGTATAATGGGTGAATTATTTGAAAAATGTATAAATTAAAATATTCCCTACTTATATTATTATTATTATATAAATTATAATAAACAGTTTTATATAAGGTTATAAACTAAGATATATATACAATTTAAATGTTAGATAGATGTAAGTTTTCTGTAGCAGCATTTTAATAAATAAAATAACAGATAAAGCACAAGCTGTTGTAAAATAAGTATATTTGTACTGTAAAATATACTTATTTTACAACAGCTTATGCTTTATCTGTTATTTTATTAATTTAAATGTTAACTATAATTAACATTTAAATTATATAGGTAGCTAATTTATATCTACTAATTATATTAAATATTTATTTCCAGTAATATTCTTAATGACATTATAAATAAAAATTGTTAAACTATTATTAATTTATTATTATATTTTATTAATATAAAGCACCAACCTTATAGTATTTTGTATGAAAATTGAGTTTTATCTTATGTATAAAACATTTATATTAAACTTAAAACGTAGCAACAATTTTTTAATAATATTTTGAAAGTTTTAAAATCTAACGTAACTCGATTTTTTCTAATCTACTGCTGCTTAGTTTTATCTTATACATAAAACAATATAAAAACGTAGCATCAAAAGTTTTTATTAGTATTATGAAAGGTTTAAAACCATCTTAAAAGAATATAACGTTTTTTAACTTTCTTAAGAAGATTGAAACGTAAAAAAAAAACGAGTTAATTGTTGGTAATTAATTAATTAACTAAGATAAAACTAAAACGCTTTTGTTATGACGCTACATAAATTCACCCGTCGATTGATATAATAATACGATTAAATTAATATATTAAAATTGTATAGAGATTGCCTTTATATTCGTTGTATGCTGCTAATTGTCGCATACTCAAAGTGATTATCTTTAATAATTTCTACTGGAATAAATGAATTTATATTACAGCTTTCAATATTTGATCTGAATTATTTAAAATTAAAATAGCAGTTGACATTAGAAAATATGATATAGTCAGTTGCGTGGATCTTTCCAATTCTATTTTTTACTAAATGCTTCAATTCACTAACTATAATGATACAACTTTTTAATGAAAATAATTTTAATATATTAAAAATTCACAAAATTGATAACATTTTTTAATCAACGATATCTACGGGTATCTAACGAAAGATATATAATTTAACTGCACACTATGTTTATCAAGAGTCGAATCTGTATAACGTTTTAAATCTTTACTGTATTTAGTTAATTTAAAAAATATATTTATAACTTGTCTTGACAAAAATTAAAATGTGTCACATTTTTAAGGATAGATGAAATGTAACAATTTTAGTATTGAAGATAAATTTACGCGTTGCGCATCATTGTAGAATAAATAAAAATTGATCACCTTCCAAGATTATTATATATACCTTAAACTGTGTACTCTTATGCACTAAATCCTAGATAGTTCAATATTTATCCTTAACTTTTGATTTAAAGCTAGAATGTAAAGAAATACGAGTTGTCACTAAATTATTTTTAATGGATGACAACTCTAATCTTTTGTAATTCTATATTAATATAGAGAATATCAAAGATTATGTCTCTTGTTTCAAATGATTTTAGCTTTACTTAACTTAAATAGAAGTTATTTTATAGTATTTCTTTTGTAGAAGTTATTTATATTGTGCGTATCGGAAAAAACGGCGTTTTTAGATTCATGTTACATTGTGTAGTAACATTATTACACAAATATAATATCGAAATACCGAAACATTATTAAGAGTTTTGTTCAATGTTTTTAGCGATATAAACTACTACAACTGTACATTTAATGATACCGTTACATATAATAAAGTAGAACACTAACCCAAATAAAAACGTATATTTCTCAACAGTATAGTGTTGTATAGGAGGTTCTTAAACTGTGGTCGTGTTTACAAATACATACTTATTTTAATACTAACATCGAAAATTAAGTAATATTTAAAATGTTTTGAAGCCTTGGAGTAATTATACATAGACTTTTGACACTTATTGATTTCATATGCATCGCGTTGTACATTTGTCAATATCAAATCGTTTTATTATAATACATTTGATGTAAGTGGGTAAACTTAAAGTATTATTAAATATTTTGATTGAATTAATTTTTAAGCAAATATATTATACATTCAAACAATTTTACATTACGTAAGTTGTCATACGTACGTATTTTGAAACTAATGCAACGTTCGCTTACATTATAGACCAGTTACACCCAATTTTTTTAATTTTGGTCGTGTCATATTGTCTTTTAAAATGTGTGTACAATTATACATGAATTGTTAAAAAATTATTATTTTTACAAAATTGGAGATAAAACTTTCTGTTACTCTTGAGATATAAAATAATTTCGAGTGATTGCTATATTACTTGAGCATATATCGACTTGTCGAAGTATAATTCATCAATTCATCTTGACTTTTATTTGGTTGAATATAACCATTGCAAAGGAGAAAATTACTTCCATTTCCTATTATTTTTACAGAGCTGATCATGAGCTGAATCATAAGCTGCATTTGATTTTTCAATGGTTGACAATGCACAGTATAATAGTCATTTCATAATTTTAATGAGAGTGAATGTACATATAATTAAAGATACATTGTATAAGAAATGTATCTAACATTTAATAGTAAAACGAATTTTTTGCAAGGTTGATATCAATGTTTACTTTAACTATACTACTACTATTACTAGTAGTATATTATAGTTTATATTTATAGATATTGGATTACATTTTTATTGATATAAAGTATGTGTGTTAAAATCAAACCAACATTATTAGAAAATGTTGGATAAAAATAACACTTGGGATTTTTCAAATGTGAGTGTTGTTATAAAATATGTTTAGTAAAACTAGTATTAGCAAAGAACTTCAAACTTTTCGTAATTCATTTTATAGACAGTGGGAAACCTGAAATTTTACATCAAAACTAATGAAGGAGTTATTCAAAAATTTAACAGGTAAAACATCACCGTAAAGTTATACTCTTCTTAATTGTAGCATTTATTATCCATATACGACATCGCTCTAAGCGCTTATAACACAAAGTCACTACAAGCGTTATTCGATTTATTGTGTAAAGCTTGCAAGGAATATAAAGGAAATTAATGTAAAATAGACCTAGGCTATGTGTATTCGAATATCTTTGTCGACAAATTTTTGTTAAAAGAAGAAGAAGCACGATTACCGAAAATAGGAATATTGACGAAGAAGAGAAGAGAAGAATTGGGAAATTCAAAGAATTTATGAAAATTGATCTCAGTATTTCTATCAAGATTAGACTTTTGAGATGCATGTCTTCTCTGTAAAGGCATATGACTATGAAGCTTGGTATTTCACATGAGGGTGCCATATACGATCATAATATTTAACTAATGTGTTTCTCACAAGCATGAACCACTACAGAACCGGTTTCGATCTGGTTGGATCACATCGGCTACTGGCAGGTTCGAATCTGGGTCATCGGCACGATAGTCTAACGCTGTACCACTCGACCACCCAGGCTGCTTGTTAGATTGAAGCACTTGATCGGTTATGTATTACAGAAGTAATACATTATTTCTGAGATCGAAACTGGTCTTGCAGTGGTTCATGCTAGTAAGAAACACTTTTATTAAAATATTATGATCGCATATGGCACCTTCATTCTAAGCTATTTTAATTTACTTCTGTTATTAGTTGACAATATCAATAATGATAAGTCGCTTAATGCAGTTGTACTGTCTATTAACAGAAGTAATGGGTTAAGTTAGTGGGCTAAAATGGGTGGTATTGATATCCGCATTTAGTATATACCTACTGAGTACTTGTTTACATATTTTACTCACATATACTTATGCACACATAGTATGTAGTATTGTAAAGAAACTCACATTATCCTACCTTAAATATAGTTCCGTCCATTGTTTCAAATGACACTTTGCAGAAACTATAGCGTCCTTACACCAACAATTTTATAAATTATTAGTGAAAAGTTACTATTGTTTATATAAATACTATTAATCTTTATCCATAAGAAAATAGAAAGATACAACTATATATTGAACGTCGATAATCATTTACACGTAAGCCATTTTTATGAGTTTAATTTTTAAAATTGCATATATGTGGAAATGACTTTGTCTTCTATGATGTTCTTTATTGCTTAATTTCTGAATAATGCATGACGTGTACCCCTACTGCAGATTTTTCATTAACAAATTGTGTTTCTATTACTTGGATAGACATCCGTTTCATAAACCTCATCCTAATTTAACAAATCTGAAGGTCAAGTCATTCGATATTTGTTTATCTCTCATTTTGTATGACACTTTTAAAAGTAAATTTGACCAAGGTAGTTTGGTTTAAATCAAAAACAATAGAATAAACAATTATGTAAATAGAGCACTGCTTATACTACGCGTAAGTAAATATGCTAAATGACACATCCAATCATAAAAAAGTAATTTGACCAATGAGATGATAGAAAAGAGAGTATTTATAAATCACAAAATTTTCACTTAACATTATAGTCGTTTTAGATTTAATTTGTTTCAAAATGTATCGAAATATTGTATAAATTATTTTGGAAATATATTGAAATTCATTCTCCTTTTAATGCATTGATAATATTTAAGTATACCTAAATTAACTGCAGCCTACCTACTTGGAATAATTACCTCTAATTTATTTAGGTAGGTATATTTCTATATTATCATTTCACAGAGGTATAACATGATCTTATCTATCATTTGAAAATTATTGAAAATTATTCTGAAATAACTTTTTATTTACCCATACATAGCATTGTTGAAATTTTAACTGTGAGCCAAATTTGGTTTTCATCACTGTAATATTTCTTAAGACTTGATTGTCAAAAAATATAACGGTCTCTACGTATTTATGTCTATTTATTTAAATTTATGTCGTGAAAAATGTCTATATACCTCCTTCCTTCATTTCTAGAGCATTTCTTTGTTAACATCGATATTACACTTTGACAGGTGTGTCTCTGTTTAGTTGGTAAATTAATGGACAGTTCTCGGAGATGTCATTAAAAACTGTGTAATTATGAAAGTGACAATGGGACGAGAAGAGAAGGCTTGTTTAAAACCGAGATAAAGTATTTTATTTATGGGAGAATGATATAGTAGATTTTATATTATCCTTAATTATTTAATGTGTCTTTTTTGTTGTAGGTATCAATAAAAGTTTATTAAAGTTTATTAAAGTTATAAAATTGAAATTAAATATAGTTTAAAAATTGTCAACGATTATAATATTTAAAACGTTTTGCAATGTAAAAGTAAGACGATTTAAAAATTATATTAGTGTTCTCATCTTTAACAAGATATAAACTGGATTGAGCGATGATTTAGATTTCGAAAATTTCAAACGCTTCCATAATTTCGATGATTTAAAAATTCGTTTCTCACAGATGTTTGAACTAGAATTTCTTTTTATCAACCTGATTTTATTGGTGAATAATTTGCTTTTCATCTAAATTATGATGGTGGTTTGAACTGAAACAGTTTGCGAAATGGCCTATTGTAAACTCTATTGTGGGTGTATTTAACTTTATTGACTGAATTAATTCATTTTTAGATTCATTACACCGATTTCAGTTAAATAAGAATAGTATTGATTAGTTATTCACAATAAACATTAAATCTGTAAACCTTAACTTACGTGATTGTAATACTGTCCGTTTGGTATCTCTGCATATTGTTATATTCCACCCAATTAAATATTGATGACCACAGAAATATAATTAGGAAGGTATATTAAGGTAAAATTCACCACTCCCATAATATATACAAAGTTTTGGTACACAGATTAACATAAATATTCGTCGAATCAATTTATGTGAGATAGACACATGGTACATAACATAATTAATAATGTGTCAAACCACACTTTCGCTAATTGTCATGTACTTCACGACAAACTCATTTCCCACTGCAGCCATGTCAAGATGACCTGTCACTTTTTATAATAATTCAAAAAAGCTTGTGAACTGAACCCAGCTGAGGACATTTTCGATATCTGTCGAGTTTTGAGTCGTTGGGCCAAAAACCGTTCTAACTTGACAAGTAAAAGCATGATGACAAGTATTACATTTGGATTTAATTGTTATTCTTGTGGATATTTGATGAGGCATTGATTAACATCATTGAGCAGTCAAATTCTTTTGCAAATTTTCGCAAATTTTACTGATTATGTTTTTGGAATATGACACCGTGATCTTTTAATATCTTTAATAACATCTGATTCGTCAACAAAACCATAAACTGACAAATTCAAAGAATGCCCATAAATTTCAAGAGCGTTGGATTTTTAACCTTTTACCTTAGCGGCAACGCCTGCTTTCCTTCCCTTCATATTGCTTGCTCCATCGTATGCTTGTCCCCTTAACCTTGATAGTGGAAGCTGGAAACGAATCAATGCATCCAAGCGTGAGTATGGAAAATATGGCATCGCTGATGATAATTGGAACTTCATAAAATCCAAGCAAAGCAAATCTTCTTGAGCTTGCAATGATTGAAGATAAGATTGATCAAATGGATACAGAGGGAGACCAGCTCCAAGTCAGTTACGTCAGTGTATTCGTCAGCCACAATTGAAAAGAATGGAGCTTTACAAATGTCAGTAAGTTTTATTCGAAGAATCTGTTTGGCTATTATTTGTAGAAATTCATTTTGATAATCAGGGTGTACATGTGACGAAATTGGGGTCTTTATTAGCTCACAATAACGTTAATTGATTGAAATTAGAGTCATCTTAACCTATCGCTCGGAAGGCTATATTTTGTCGACTAAGGAATTGGACACCTTCCATAACTTTCATCAGTGTGAGAATATTTAGTCATTTGAACAATGTCACCAAATTTAGGAAAAATAATTTCAAATTAGGAAGTACATCAGTGACATTCTGAATGCTCATGTATTCCAAAACGTTATGTTGCTTTACTCTAATTTTTGAAACCTTAAGTGATAAATGCATAGCTCTTTTTGTCTCACTGTGTAAATTTTACTGTTCCATTTTGATTAGCGCATATAAAACAAATAGTGGAATCGCTTTTTGGTCTGTAGCTGTAGCCAATTGAAACCATTAAGACCTTGAAACCATACCGATTGACACGATTTTACTCGGGAGTCAAAGGTACTTGTTAGAAATTTGTAATTTGTATCTCGATGAAATGGTTTCTTAATAATGTCATGACTGGAATTACAGTTGGTGGCTTGCAGTTTAGACTCTTCGATGACTTAAGCAGGCACCAAAGACTAATTTGTACTAAAAGTTTGATTTTTAGAATCTTGTAGACTTTTATCCATATCAATGACATCCTTATTGAACCGGTTGAGAAGATTAAAAAAAGCTACACATTTTTGGTTACTTCTCAATTATCTTCTACAAAATAAAAAATGGAAATTTGTTTTGACAAACTTGGATATACTTTGTTTGTATAAAATAGATCTTATAGAGTTTTTCATGCCCCTTTTCCTATCAGAACTCTCCTGATTAGATATCGCTTATAAAGCTGTATATTAGTTTGTTTGTGTTCTAATAAGATATTATTTTTGCAATATGCAAATTTATTGTTTATAGGTTTACAAAATTATTAATATCGATCAGATTTAGATATGAATTTGAGCAAATCATTTTAAAACAAACTATTTAAAACTGATCGATATTAATTATTTTGTATACCTAAATTTTAAAATTGCATATGTCTTATTGGAGCACAAACTAATATACAGCTTTAAAAATTATATCTAATCAGGAAAGTCCCGATCACAGAAAATGAAAGAGCAACTCATTATACATCTCGTACTGCAAAATTACTTATTAATTATGTATTTGTATTATTTTGTAAATGTTATATATATCTTTTTGTAGATAATTTTATACATTGTTTATATTTATACAGGGTGGGCCAAAAGTTACTATACTCTCTATAATAAAGGCTAATAACTGTATATTTTCACAAATTCTACATTAAAATCGATTAAATTAACAACAAACTATTTAAAGTATTTTTTACTCTATGTTGAAGCTAAAGCAATTGATTTTATTGATGTTTATTCTACATAATTATGTTTTACAAGACAGATTTATTATGGAGAGTATACTAACTTTTGGCCCACCCTGTATATTACAGTATCTTAAATACGCATAGAATTATCTTCGTTATTACGATGTACAACCTTGTTCTAAAAATGTTCTCTACGTTGAGAGTTAATTGGGAAATCTTCGTAAAAACTACAAACTTACTCTTCCGTTATTGACGAAGAGCAAACAAATCATTTTTATTGTTTTCAGATTTCAAAAGGAAGTGCACCTCTCACTGCCACCAAGTATTATACAAAAGATGAAATATCTTTACAGGCGAAATGATTTATTTCCAATTGGTTATGGCTACAATCAACAAATCAGACAGAAAAATAATTAAAACATTTATACACACAATGTCATTGTTTTGATATTTTTTTACTTGAAATAAATATGTATGTGTCATCTACGTATTTGATTATGAAAATCAAACACTCTCCCGATAAGACATAGTTAAATTATTTTTGAAAATCTACATATTTCGTAATAGAAGTTGATTCTTGATAAGCGTTACAATCAACTTAATTAAATTTTTTTCGGAATATTTAGACAAAATTTATATGTAAAGAATAGCAATTCAAGATGGCTCCTGTAGTTAATTCTTAAATTTGAACTTAAAAACAATAATTACCCAGTTTTATTATATAAGTAATGTTATATACTTTAGAAATTGACAAAGTTAATGAGACATATTATTTATAGGAATATCTTACCTTGTACTGTGTATAGGAGTTAACAAATTGGAAAACACAGAAAATATGAGCATTTCAAATTTGATTTTATTAATATTATTATATTATTATTATATTATTAAACTACTTTAGACGTAAATATTGATTATTGATAATTATAGCTAATACTGTAGATACCTACATCATTGGCTGATACTTTTTGTCCCTAATGCTCACTACGTAAGAATGTACCTGACTCATACGATTAAATTATAAAGGTAACAAAAACAAATAAATAACAATAACAAAACAATAAAAAATATTCTTATGTCCCATTAAGCGTTTATTAATTGCTCTCTTGATTTCTTATGAGATTGAAAACTTCAGATAATTATTTAAAATCATCAAGAATATTTAATATGTATTTATGTACATTTATGGTAAAATGATATATAAAATAGGTACAGGTATAAAAACCTTGTTCAAAATAGATTAAAATAAACATGACTTTAATATAAATTTAATAGACACAATTCCAAATTTTGATGATTGTTTTATTATTATCTTTACGTTATATGATAATGATAAATAAATATAATTAAATATTTATAATAGTTTACTTTTTAAATTACGTTTAAAACAAATTTGAATACTTAAAAATATATCTTACATTTTAAATGATATTTAAGCACTTTAAAATATTAAATATTGAATTTATAAATTTTCTTACCAAACGACAGTTTATCCACTAGAAATAATTTAGATGAATATAATAGCAGGAGAAGCATTCTATATTTCAATTAAACATATTATTTTCAGTCAGTTCTTTTTGATTTTGTGCAAACTTTGGGAATCGAATAAGTAACGTCTTTATTTTATATATTTTTCTGTAACATTTTTATCTCAATTAAAAATAAAGTATTTTTATACTTATATTTCCAATCACAAAATAAAAATAAATCTTAATATTTTCATACGTAATTTTCTAAATGCTCATTATAAAATTTGTTGTTATTTTATTGTTTATTTTAAGCATAAAACATCAAGAAATAGATTAAAACAGTAGACGGTATATTTTTAAATCAAAATTTATCTCATTTGAGTAGAATATAATTATCGTTATTAATGCGTATACTTCGATGTTTTTACATATTTAACAAATTCTCCGACTGAATAAATACAGTTAGATAATGTTCGTTAGTAAAAGTTGCTGATAGACTATAATAAATATTCGTTGAAACAGTTTGTATGAGATGGACGGTTTCTATTCGTCGAGATGAATCGAAACTTCATGATGATTGCTCCTGAACTCCATTGGTCCATAATTACTTGCCTACGCGTGAGAATCGTCTCTTAGAAACGTCACCAGTTTGAAAGAGGGTACAGCTTCCTAGATATTGGGAAAATGAAATCACCATAATAATGCTTTAAATGCAAAAAATAGCCGGGGTGGCGGAGACGTAAGTTATTCCTTTTGAAAATACATGCTCGATTTTTCTAATTTAATATTAGATTCAAATTAAATAAAGTACCATAGTTTCTGCTTTTACAAGTTTATTGAATTTCATCTTGAATTTACTTGATACAACTATTGTAGGTACCTATAAGTTCTATTATTATATATATAACAGGGCCGTAGGAATGTCTATAATTTTGGATGGGCTCATTCCCAAAAGGCGCCAAATATAGGTTCCCAGAATGTGCTTTATTAGTATTAGGCGTTTATTTATTGAGAAGTGAAAAAAATGGGGGGGGGGGGCCTAGCCCGACGGCTCCTACGGCCCTGTATAAGAAGAACTCTTCAATATATGATTCTCTGAGTGTTATCATTGCTAAGAAAAAATAACTCTATATTATGTTTATGCAGTTGTTTCAAACGTATGCTCTATTTATTTAACAAACTTCCCAACTATAAAATTAAATTAAGAATATTATTTTTGATTATAAATCACACATGTATATTTGCAAAGTGATATAAAATATATATCTTCTTTGCAAGTTGTCTGACATAATCTAGGTGTCGAAAGCTTCTGCATAATAGATATACCTAGTCCCTAGAATATATATCAAAAACACATATATAAACTTTTCACATCTAGTTCTGATAAAAGAAAAGTGTGAACAAGAAAAATATCAATATGTTTTTATAATGAGTCGGCACTACATGAATTGAACATAATGCACATTGTATATGGTATAATAATACAATGTATAGATATATTATAGAATTTATATCATATGAAAACTTTCGAGGCATACTCAAGTTACATTCAAAGGGTTTTACTATTTAAACATAAATTGTGCATTATGATGATAAAAGAAGGTAGATTACTGGAAAACTCAGGGATAGATGCATTATTTCATATCAATAGTTATAATTCAATCTTATGAAGTCATTTTCCTTGGATAAGTGTGCGAATCAAGCTTTTTAAATAATTTACAATCGGTTTTTGTAATAATTATATATAAACCAAAAGATCAAAGTTCGGATATGCGCAGGTCACGTATCATTTGTACACCACAGTTTTGTATTATAAATATGAAGGACAAATTATGAAGACAAATTAATTATTAAAAATACTAAAATTTTACTAAACCATAACAAACTGTATATTAAATCATTAATTGATATACGTTAAATCATGTATTACGCGCCATAAGTTACAACCCTGTATCAAACTCTGTAATCTAACCCTGTATCAAATCCTAAATTGAATCATGTATTAAACCTTGCATTAAATCCTAAATCAAATTAAACTATTAAATTGATTAATTTACTAAATCATAATTAAACAATATATGATGATCTCACGCGCAACAGCCGTGTCGATCAGATCTTGAAGCTCCTGCCGGGAAAGACGTACGCACTCGTCTGAAGAAAAAGTAAATAGTATAAATACATAAATATTTCAATTAATATAAAAAACAAATTATTGAATACTAAATAGTTTTATCATACAATTTAAAACAATTGGTGTTACAATAATAAAAAATACTTTTTGTCGGTAAAACCATTCTTTGATACAAAATAATAATGCGAATTCGCGATCAGTTAAAACAAATATATGAATACAATTCTGTAACGTGATAGAAATCTCAAGATTGACTCTTCATAAATAAGGATATATAATATATATATATTATACTAAATATGAATATTCAAAATTTATATAACTGTCAAAAAGTACTACAACATACTTGATTGAATCTAGGTGTGTTATACGTATAATTTGTACTCGATTACTGCTAGTAATATATACAATTAAATCAACAAGACAAATCAAGTTTGTAAGGGAAAAATATATTTAAATGTAAAACAAAACAAAACAAAGCCCTTATGCTACTAAATATTTTTAAACTCTGTGTTTAGAGTTGAAAGAGTTTAAGCATGTTTTAGTAGTAAAAAACTTTGTTTTGTTTTACATTTAATTATAACGATGCTACTCGGGGTCAACTATCATATTCTCACAAAAATATATTAATAATAAAAACTATGCTTGTAGATTTGATTTACAAACTAAGAAATATTCATTTTAACAGACGTTTGTAGACTCCTAGTAAATAGTTGACTCTAAAATAAATAATTAAATTTGTGTGGCATTCCACGCTTATGGCGTGCCTCCATGGACCTCCGAGACCTATTCAGATTCAGATTGACAGATACTAACAGATGATTAGAGAATCTTTAGGGACGCCTGGCTAACACCAACTATTAATATATGCTCAGTGAGAAATTCAAATAGAATTTACCTGAAAAATTGACTTGAATTAGCGTTCGAAAAAAAGTGATTTTAGATATTTTAGCCGAGAGTAAACATGTATACTGATGCGGAGTAGTTTTACTGGTCAAGTTTAGTTTTCATCACTGAAAATGGGATAATAAACTGTATCTAAGAGATACATTTCATTAATTTTATACGCATTTTATTCGTCTGTATGCTTTGATGCATTGATGATAAATAAATTCTAACATTCTAATAAAATGTGAGTAAATAGAAGCATGGAAAGTGTGTTGAAGTATCACATTGAAAATATAATTTAAAAATATCTATATTTAAAATCTGTGTTATATAGAAATTATAATTATTTGAATCAGACAAATATTTATCATATTTTTTACTTTACGTTTTTAGTGTTATCGTATATTGATTAATGATGAAAAGTTAATATTTGTTAGATATATTTAAGTAGAATGTACTAATTAGAATAAATAGATATATTTTTGCTAAATTTAATAGATGTATAGACAAATACAAAATAATTAAATATTTATGAGTAAGATTTTAATGTTTATCGTAAGAAATTGTATGTTTATCTCTTATGATACAATTTCAAATTATATATTTCAAAATAAAAAGTCCATGATTAAAGTAGGTATTAATTTTCTATGTACCTAAGACAGAAACTATAAATATAACTATTAATATCAAATAAAATTTGCTACCTAAAATATTATATCAAGCACGTTATTATGAAACTCCCTTTATTAAGAGAAGTAAGAATTACTGCGATCGTAGATCTAAGAATCTTGTATTAAGAATTAGGAAAATGTAATTAATATAAATTGATTACTATCTACATATTTATATTTTTAAAAGTGAACATGGCACGGAATTATGCTTTCAATTCTCAGAAATTCTTCTATGTATATTATCTCGAATTCATTTATGTAGAGTGCATTTCTTAAAAGGCTGTTTCTGTTTTTTGTAGACTATCTAAAACGACAAACATTAAAAATTTCCCTCAAGATGTAATACACCGTTTTTAACAAATTGAAATTAGATTTTTAAAGAATTGCTAAAAATATGAGATATAAAGCTCCCGTCGATATCAAGACAAAATGTTTTCAAATGATTATGTTGATGAAAGTATTTTATTACACAATTTGAAAAATATAAATTAAAAAAATTGTTCATTAGTTTTCAAAATTAATCGCAAGGTTTTTAATTGAGATACCTCCTTTTAAAAATCTTTACATTCATTAATTGTATATTCATATTGTATCCTATTACAGTTTCTTATGAATAAAAAGCATTTCAAATATATTACATTTTCTTTAAATTACATCAACACGCATCTTTAATATCGAGTTAAATTTAGCTTATATCAATATGAATAGTTTTTTTGTAAACATTTTCTGATTGCAATAATTTGCATTTGCCGTATATGCTCTGTTCAAAGTAAATAACATTACATTTGATAAAATATATTAGTCGTGATTTTTTAATAAAAATCCATGTATTACTTTAATCTCAATTAACTCTTTCGTGTTTGATATATTTTGTCATTTATATAAAAGATAAAAATTATATATCTGAAAAATATTAAAATTCCAAATTGTTTAATGTTATTTGTTGACTTTACCGTTACGTTACTTTTATAAATCCAAAATTATTTCAAAATTTAAATATGTATTTTTAAAGGAAGATACTAAAAATATCTTTATTATCAAAAAACTTCTTAGTTTGTCAGATAGTGGAATTATTTTAAACTAAAATATACTGCTTTCTAAAAGCAATATACAATAAATACAATTTGACAATACTATATTATATTATTAGTAATTATTTCAAGCCACGATGTTTAAAACACTTTGACCAAGTATAACCTCCCATTGTGAATATGAAGCAAGTGAACCCCAAATGAACCAGTTTTTTTTATTTGACCCTTGTGGGACACATAAAAATATTGCTCAAAATGCCACTTTATCTCACAAATTTGCTGCATAACTAATAGCATCAACTTACAATAAAATATGTAATTAAAAATTGAAGTGAAATATTTCGAACTCTTTAGACTCGTTGGACAGTCAAAATGAAGAAATACTGATCGTTCATCGAAAGGAAACTTAGAGCAGGATTAAAATGTTCAAATGGATGATTTGTATGATCCATTTCATTAAGATTAACACCCTGACGTATATAATTACAGTTGACAAATCTTCTTTTAATTATTTTGTCATTTTTAGTAATTAGCATTCAAAGTTTAACACACTGTTTTGTTACTATTAATTATACAGCTTTTATGGAATATTCTATTCCTTAACTATACTTTCTATGGTATTCTAATTATAGATTGTCTACAATTACGATATTCTAAGCTGCAGTGAATAATTAAAATCAATTATTAAAAATGTACTCCTTTATATGTACATTCCTATAGAATAATGTACATCTAGATTCATTTCATTTTGATTTCGTATTCATCAATGTAAATCAACAACAATAGAATTAAGCTTTTAAATGTTTTACATAAATAACTGTCATATTTTTGGCATATTTAGAAAGTTTTATAAAATGTGTAAATTTAACCGATTTCAATAAAGATCGCGTCTTGTCAATATTTAAATATAGAAAATATTATTATTGAAAAATAGATACATTAATTTTTTGGACAGTTAATTTCGATCTAGTTATACGCTATAATAAAAAAGTAATGTTGTAAGGTCGCTGGAGGATATTTAATTGGTTTCAATAAACGGGTATCTTCGGTTGAGAATTTTTTATTGTGTTAAAGTTGAATTACATGTATTGTTTATGACGATTTATATGACCAGTGATACTAATCCTTCTTTAGGTTCAGGGCTATACGAGGAATCTACTTTTGTGATACTTATATTAAATCTAAGTTGCTGACCAAAGTGGCATCCCAATACAAGTTTTTTTGTGTATAAATCATTAAATAAAAATATTTTCTATTTAACTAGTATGCGTTGAAAATGGCCGTACTATATCAATTTACATATCCTGTTAACTTTTTAGCTAAATTGTATACTTATTTAATTTAATACTTGCAATAACAAAAATACCACTCAAAACGGTCAAAATGTTGATAAAAATATTGTTATTTGTAAACCTTCATTTCTATTAGAAAATGTGAGTATATACATACACAGGTATAAAAAGATCTATATACAAAAGACCTTTTACAGTATTCAATTTTGAATTAGATATTATTAATATTTGTTGCGCTAATATGTATCTAGCTAAATTATTTATATTATTAAGAAAATGATACATTGGTAAGAACGCATAAGTTGATTAACCAATCTCCAATTCTCCATGCGTTTTTGTTTTTACTGAAGTTCTTGATACTTGAATTTTCCACCGCTACTGAAAATAAAGCCTCATAAAACATTTTGTAATGAAATTGATAATCATTGTTAATGCTTTATATAAATATATTATGTACATATTTACCACCATGCATTGCATGTCAAAAAACTCAATTATGCAATGTCACCAACTCTCTATCACGTATTCTATCTAAAACGAATATAAAATAATTAACTATTTAGAAACCCTGACCTAATTTATACTCTTTAAAATTAAGAGAACATACAGTAGGCATCTGCTATTGTGTTTTGTTATGCAACAATAATAAAGTAACACGCCTGTTTATAAAAGGCAGTATGCATTATATATACGATTACTATACATGCTCAGTAATCTTACCTATCAAAGGCTTTAGTAGTAAAAATATAATTAAATATAGATAATCCAATCATTGACAACACGCGATAGGTATCTTTTTTATATATTCAAATAAGCTTTATCTTGTAAATATTTGAGCAGAAGATTTCGGAAAAAATGATCAAGGCTGCATTTTATGGCCTTTGTAATCACTCAATAGGAAATGTAATTAATTATTGATGCTATATAGTATAATCGAAAGTTGTAAAAACACATTTTAATAGGCATACCTACTATATATAAATGGTGTTATTTTAAAGATACCTTTCCCCCTAAACATACATTTATTGGACTGGTTGATCTATTTTTTAAAATGTAATTGATATTGTATTGCTTATTGTAACAAAAAGTACACACAATTTGGTTAACAATATAATAGATACAGTAGTCTTGAATATTGCTTGTTCCATATTTTTTATGTGTTTCTTAGTTCAATCATTACATTTGGGTGTCAATATTTTATCATTGTAACAATAAACAGAAGTATTTAATTAAACATGAAGTTATAGCTAAGCAATTGTATGACAATTCATTGTGCTACAATAAATTGTAATTGTTCCAATAGCGTAACTGAATTTGTGTTTTATTTTTTTTTCAGGCATAATTATCGTACTTTTTATGATAATGTACTTTTATTATGCATACACTCGTTACAAAATATATTAAAAAATCAAATACCACTTCAAAAGTGTTCTTATAAAGTTTGTGAATATTGTTACTTTCCCGTCTATTGCATTAATATTCCGTTTGGTCATAAGATGCAGTCATACTTTTATGAAACAGGAACCCATCGGAACTTTTACAGACTGTCAGCATGAGTTATGCTATTCTATAAAAGACCTTAATTACAATTAATAAAGTAAAAATATAGTTTACTAGAGAAGTGAAATAATTTAGTCAGAAATTTCAAGCTGTAATGTATGCAAAATTATTATTATATTACTGATTTATGGTCACATATAAGAAGTAACTTTTCAACCAATTATTGCAACTGAAAGTTTATTAAGACATTTCTAGTTCAATGATTTCAAAATTTGATATTTGGATTTATGTCCTTTTTCCAGACAGCGAATGTAATTGTCCGAAAATATTTGGAAATATAAATTATGCGTATTTTAAATATACAGCTTTGACATATAGAGTGTATTTTAGTACATACACTGTAGATCAATAGTAAAGGTATATGATTTATCAGCTGATCAACAAAAAACGAATAAATAGGCCATATAATTAATGGCATTTAAAGTATAGGAAGTAATTAAATTAATCAAAGACAAGTTAAACGATCCTTTCACGATTTGCACGTTTAAAATAAGTTATGTTTCTCAGTGGGTGATTTGTGAGACGACTGAAAACTTGAAGTACCGTCCCTTGAATATTTGCAGACCGAAGATGGCTGTATTTAATATGAATCCTTTTGAGAGTTATGAGACCCAGATTTATTCAGATTTACTAAAAAATACCGTTTTTTTATATTATTTAAATTTTGTTTTGTGACAAAAAGTAAATTATACGGTTTCGCTCTATTTCAAATGAAGACAGCATTACATAATATAGTAGCAGTTACTATTCAAATAAACAAACAGTTGTTCGCAATAGCTATCTACGTAATTATGTAACCAAAAACGAATGCATTTTTGTTTTATTATGATAAAATATAAGTATAAAATACATTAAATAACAAAAATTGATAATACGTATCTAATTATACTAAATGTAAATATATTCTTCACTAAAAGTATTTTATATATTATATTTAAATAACAATATACATACTACTTAAGAGAAATTTCTACTAAAGTTGTTTAAAATAATACAATTTCAGTTAAATCAAATTAATTTATAAATCAATTAAATATTGCAAATTACCACACTATTTCTTTTTATAATTTAGGAATATTCATACATTTTTCTAAAATATGATATCTAATATCAGGCATAAGGACGCTTTTTCTCCAGTTAACTAGATATAAAACATATAACTACGTGTAAAATATTAGGGGGTTAATTGTATAATTAGTTATAATATAAATAATAAAATAAATTTACAACTCTTGTACGCAATAAATATAAGTTAGGTTTCAAATCATAAAAAATAATTTAATATTTTTGTATTTATATTTATAACTTTTTATTGTCCATATTTTTCTCAAATTATGCATCAAGTTTAGTGTTTACAACATGAATTCATTGTATTGTAATGGAAATTTAGGCAATTATTTATTGTAACAGTTTTCCTTTATTACTATATTTGGGATATCGTAGAAATTATAAGAAACGAAACATAAATTGGATTGTGGACAAATAAATGGACAAATGAATATATTATCACTATGAAAAAGAACAAATTTGGTATTTTGAAAATTAAAAACATCGTTTACTATGAGCATAAAAATTGGTATGAAAGTCATCTTCAAAGATGACATAGATTAAAATTAATTGTAATAAAGAATTTTATTTATAAATTAAAGAAATTAGTTAAATTTAAAATAAGACAGCAAAGAAAAAAAATCCAATATTAAAACCTACTTTTAAGCCAAATATTTTGAAAGACATAAAACAGGTATATTTTATTAGTTGTTTAATTTGTTTTAATGCTGAAATTTTATTCTTTTCAACATAATCACATGTTATATAATATACAATATTGTATTTTGAAGGAAACTATTACTGTTTTTAAAAATATTTACTTGCTTTTTCAAGTATTAAGCCAAAGTTCAAGTTTACTACTGTAATTTCTGTATACGTCTGTTTTTGATTATTTATTCAAGAATATTGTTATTGAGTTTGACAATGAGTTATCATCGTACTGACTTTGTTTCTAATGATTTACGTATGCCCTTAAATAAATGTGCAATTGATTGTTCTCTTGAGATGGCCGTTAATGAATTTAGTAATTAACTCGAAAGGATGTATATATTATATAGCAACGCTTCAATAATTAACTTACATATATGTTTTTATAGAAAACTATATTTAATACATTTATATACCTACTCTCAGTATTTATATTTTGCTCTAATTAATTATCTGCAGTTTTGGTTTTGATTTGAAAGATTTTGTATTACTTTAATTTGTGTTATTTAAAGCATATTAAAAGTATTAATTTATTACTTGTTTATACTTATGATGTGCAACATATACATATACATCTATTAATGTTATATTTTCATATTATTTCAAAAGAAGAAATTGATAATTTTTATAATAAAAAATACGTATCTTAAATTTAGAAAATATTGTTTTTTTTACTAGGCCAAAATATCAGATTATTAATAAAAAATGATCAAATAATAGAGTGTGTGTAATATTTAAAATACGTTGGTATAATAAAATATAAAAGTAAAACATATTGCTCGTTTAACAAAATCAATGAATGCTATATACAATAATAATGTATCTAATAACTAACAAGTATTCCATAAGTAATCTTATTTATTTAATTTATAATATATAATTTGCTGAAAAAATGTAAATAAAGAATATGTTTACATACTATTTTAAATTAATGAATACAAATCTCAGTTTAAAACGGTAATCTCAAGACGACATTTGGTTGTAATGAAATCATAAACGGCAACCACTGATAGTTGGCAGCAAACTTGGCAATCAGAAATGTGTGAATATTCCAGCCAGACAATAATACAATGCCGTTTGTTTCATATATACAAGAATATATAAATGAATGAAATACATATTAATGACTTGGATTTTTTTGTTTTTATAATTTACTTTATAACCGGCAAAGTATAAAAATATGAGATTATTGACTAATTGCTTAAATTTATTAAAAATACCAGTATATATTGTTGAAAAATTTATTTATTACATATTATAAAAAATTCTGAAATATAATTTTTTAATGAAAAAAATGACAAAAAATAAAATAATATTTTTATTGCAAATTTTGTATAACTTTTAAACAGGCAAAAGTTATACAATAACTCAACACCAAACACAAATTAACAACCTTTTATCTTTCTATTATAATTATTTATTATAATTTAAGTTAATAACAAAAATTAAAAATATTATTATGAACTACATATTATATTGACGCTAATATTAAAACATCCATTGATTATTAATGCAAAATTATATTTTACATATGTCATATATTCGTTTGATATTGTTGAATTGAGTATATCGTTGTTGAAGGTACGTGTGTACACCGTTAATGACTTAAGTAATTTGGTGTTGTCATAATTATTATCGTCAATGAACTAGAAAGATTCAACTAATTCAAATCACTTCCATCTTTAGCATTTATTAAATAACCTTAACATTTCATTTATAACATTTTTATACATTTTAAACATTTTAAACATTTTATAATTTTTTTTACATGTAAGATTTTACGTCTGAAATATGTAAAATTGTTTTACAGATTTCACGATCGACGCTAGATAGTTTAAAACTCAATGGCATAAAAATTTGACTGACGCTTTCCTTAAAAATACTGATAAATACAGTAATATAAGATTTTGAAGATCAACAGAGTGAAATGAAAAGATATATTTCAAGTAAGCGATTGTAAATGTTAATAAACTATTTAATTAATGTTTGAATTCTAACAGGTATGTAAGCTTTTATTACATAAATGTTGTTTATTAAATATATTTTAAAGTATTTTTAATTTTTTCAGAAAACAGATTATATATATTTCTATTTTTATAGTTTTAAGTTTTATAAGGATTTTGTTTAACAGTATACTTACAACATTTCGCTTTTTTTACAAAATATTCTCATCCATATAAATAAAATACTCTTGTAAAATAAGAAAAGGAAATAAAATCTGTATCACGGAAATTTGAAAAAATACATGAACAAATTTTTAAAAGGTTTAAAAGTGGAATTTTATTAAGCTTACATCCAACATAAGTTGTTACCTAAATATACAAACAAGTACAACGATATCAGGTAAAACTGATATTGGACAGTCATTTACCCTATAGGTATAATTGTAATGTCATTTATGTTGTTAATATTAATGCTTTATATAGACTTCATTGAATCGTCGTATGAAATAAATAAATTCAATATATGAATATTTTTAGTCTGTATGTATCTACTATATAATCTGAATCACTATTCTTATATTTTATTATATATAATATGTGTAACACATTGGTTTCGGTATTGACCGGTTTCGGTAGCCGGTCGCGGTCTTTCTAATGTGTACATTTCCATCAAGCCCCCTATACTAGCACATACCTTCATTACCAGAGGACCGTTTAAGCCAGGGATGAAAACGTTCGCCTCTTCGGTCACGTGACATCTCGTTAGCGCTCGCCTCATTGACAAGTGCCATCAGGACTACAGCTGTTGCCAGGACGACAAGGAAGGAGATGCGGATTTGAGTGGAGGCCATTGAGAAAGTGTGTGGGTTTGAGGGTCGGTAGCTTTCTGTATCAAATGTCTCTTTCGAGTTTTACTTTGAGTATATTTCTGTGTTTTTTTACGCAAATTGCCGCTCGTTATATAGCCCAGAATTCACACCTAGCTTCTTTTGAAGCCTAACGAGGCAGTATTTAAATACTTCAATTTGATTGGCTGAACTGGTTGTTTGGGAAATTCATTTCAGTTATAATTATAACCAATAGGGTTGATATTATTAAGCGTCAGAAAAAAGAAAAGAATAAACTCACTCGAAACAACTCTGAAATGCTGAATTGTACCTGTGTATATTACAGATTTATAATGCATTACACATTTTAAATGTCGTTATATAATGTTTTGATGAAAAAATTACATATAAAAATTTGAGCTATTTCAATATCTGATAGTAGGTATTTGAAACCGGTGTATTATATTAAATTATTCATTTTATTATTTTGAGTTACCTAAAATATCATTAGCGAGTTTAATTTAATAATTATATAATATAATATAAAACTTACATTATTTTAATATATTTAAAGTAGGTAATTTACCACAATTCATGTCTAAAATAATAAAAAAATTATTTGAAGAAACATACACATACCTACGCATATAAAATGAAATAACTGCCGAAAAATGCTCGAAAAAAGTTAATCATTTCCTTTTGTAGATTGGTATTTTATTCTTAGGTATTTAGAACATTTACTTTTTTTCTCTTTAACATATCTAACATAAAAATTTACATAAAATTTTACATAAATTATACATAATTTGTTTTGTGTAAAAATAATTATTCATTCTATTACTTTTAACATTTTCATAATTCAAAATTAATCAAAACAGAGTTTATGTAATAAATTTTATCGCATTTTCAATAAATACAAATTTGTGATTCAAATACAAATGGCTGTACTGCTTATTTTAAAATCTATTGGAACTGAATAAGATTGTAATTAATGTTCATCTGGTAGCGTTATTAAAAAAGTTAATTACATTTTTTTAATTCAAAATCTTAATAACATTATATTTTTTAATAAAAATATTTGACCAATTAATTGAAATATTGAGATTAACGTAAGTAATGAGTAAAATTATATACTTTATTATCGAGAGCAATATTAATTATGGTCTAATTATATAATTATCCATCTATGTACGCAGCTATCTAGCTATATTCATATCATACAAATATTATTCAGTGTTGCAGTTATTATTAATAGTCATATATGTATTACTTGAAATTATGAACTCACAGATGACCAAAAACATGTGTAGGGCTCTGACGATGTGGGCCATTATGGTCCTCAGCGGTAAGATCATGTATCATGCTGGACAAATCTATTCATGCTGCGATAAACTCCCGACTGTCACAAATGCCATTCAGCGCCGAAAGAATCAGTCGGACCACAACGGGGTTCGAACCACCACCTTCACGAGTATTCTGTTAGATAACTGCTCAACCAGCTGTGCTGAGCTATCAGCCAGATATCACTCGCAAGATTGATATTATTTTACAGTACTACTTATATTATTAATATGTATCAAACTGGAGACACTTTAATTTAAGGATAACGTACTTTAACATAATTTAAAAAACCACTTGATCTATAAGGTCAAACATTTCAATAGCGCTGATTTGTATTTTTACAGTTATATAATTTATATATAGTTTTATCACTTAGAATTGTTTACAGCATACAACTTACTATTGCTAAAGTAATTTTTAAATCTTATTTAAGTTTTATTTAAAATTTTAAAAGTTCTTATAAATAAATATCGTACTAACTGTATATATCTTTAAATAATAACTGTAAATCTTTATGATGGAAGTTTTTAATGTATAATATTGCACCACTTTTGTTTATTCTATATTTATCAGTAAACCTTGTTTTCCCATATTCATTTTAATTGCCATTTTCGTTATCAAAGATACGCTTATAATTATTATTATTCATATTTTGAATTATGTTACATACAGAGTTTTAATATGCAAAATATCTCATTATATTTTAAGTCAAAGAATTTAAATAGATATAATATGTGGCTTGTGGAGTAAAATAATATATAAAATGAATTTTTAATATCAACCTTATATATATATATTTATAAAGGAGATTTTATGTAGCTTGTTATGCAGTTTTCTCTTAATATAAAGTAATACTTTAAAATATGCAAAAACAAGTTTTTAAGAAATAACTTTTCAAAACACAAAAAGAGAAATGATTTTTATTAAAATTTATCATCAAGTTTACGAGTATTAAGTCTTATTGAAAATTATATGTACACATTGATGCAATGAAGCATTAAAATCTACGATCAATTGAAAACATCAATTGTGATATAAATTGACGTTTTAGGCTTCGTGCTAATGCACCCAAAATGTTTCTGTAAATAACCGAAAGCAATTTTTATTTCATTAAAAATGCTAACTAAGGAAAATTGCTGCTGTTGAATGAGTGTATTTGCAGAAAGCTATATTTGAAATATATTTTATAGGATATGCTTTAAATTGGATATATTTCAATATGCTTGTTGAAAAGAATGTCAATCTTTCAAAATATCTCTTCATTGTACTTAGTTCTAAATAGTTGTGACGTTTTGTTTAAATTTTATTTTCTTGGTATGCAATGTCATGTGAAATAGCTCGATTGATTTTTTATACTTAAATGAAGTATTTTGGATTTTGCCGCAAAAGAATTACCGGGCAATTGATATTGCGAATCAAAATGTGGAATACATATATAATTGTTTATTACAAAAAAATCCTATAAAGGTAGTGTACTATATATACATAACATGCTCACACAGACTTCTGTATATTGTAGAAATCTATGTTAAATTAACAAGTCTAGATGAGAAAGTCATACAAAAGTCTATATATGAGTATTTTATTTATTTATTTAGTTATATGAGTATTTTGTTTACTTGGCGAAAGTAAATACAGAGAAAAAATGGATTATAGTACAATTGATATAAGCAAAAAATTTTACAATTAGAATCTTTTTAATGGAAAACAATGTGTTCCAATGTTCCTTAGGGATAGTTTCCAAAATGTACATGTACATGTATAAGTAATAAATTGCATAATTAAAAAAATAATTTAACAATAAAATCAACATTTACGATTTACGTAAAATTTTGTAAATTATTGTTTTCCTTATAATATTTTAATCAATAGCTGTTTATTATTTGTTTATATAATTCTATTTAACACCAGAACTCCCATGCTGGTCAATTGACTGGTAGATCAATTTATATTTTATTTGTTGCTGTTGTTCCCCCTAATGATAATTCACTTGTAATGATAAAATACATAAATTCTAAATTGTGGTTGTCGCATCGTCTTCTTA
>JAYRBW010034993.1:0-11971 GCA_036023295.1 Invenusta paracnida | reverse complement strand
CCCCTTCTTATAGTTACTCAATAAAAACCCTATTATTATTATTATTATTATTATTATTATTATTATTATTATTATTATTATTATTATTATTATTATTATTATCAATAGTAATTTGTTATATAAAAATTATTCATTTATAATATAATTATTATACGTATAATTGATAGGAACGTACGATTTTATTTAAATATATATCATAAGGAAACAATTATAGATACCACGATCTCCACCATATGTTAATTGTATTTCTTTCATTGTCAACTTTAATAATACACGATTAACCTCTGCTAATGAGAATGAATATAATATAATTTGTACATTCAATTGTATCAATATATATACATATATATATTATATTGTATCTAACCTATCTGTATTTACTTATTTTTATTTTTGAAATATAAATTGTATCTTAATAATACATTTTTTACAGAAATAACTATTTTAATAAATTTCAAAAATAATTAAAATAGACTACTAGTACTTTTATTTACAAAACAGTAGTATAGGTATTATTATTGCTTATTTAAAAGTATTGATTTTAGGTTAAAACAAGAATTATATTCAAATTCTGCTTGTCTTTAAAACACAATTTTAATAAAAATTTACTTCGTATACAAATGTTATCTGAGTTGGGACTCTGTCTCCTTTTTCTAATAATCGTTATCATTTTCCATCGATTCATACGTACAGTTCCGTTAAGAGCGAAAACAGTGCTCTTAAATTGGGTCCTGGAGTGCCGGGAGTTTACATCGTTTAGTATAATGATCTACTCTATCTCAGCTAATACCAGCTTAATTATCAAGAATATACACCTATTACTTTCTAACACGTGATATTCTTTGGACATAACATTGAACTTAATTATCGTACAATGCTAGAATCTCTACAATTACAACTACTGCAGATAGAAATTTAAAGATTCCTGTTTTATAAAGGCAAATATTTAGAAGTCATAAAATTGCTGATTACATTTATTTCTCAAATAAACCTAAAGTTTTCAATCTAAAAGTATTATTAATCATAATTTTCTGGAGTCAGACATAGTAACTTAGGCCTTTATTTTAATTTGTTTAAAATATGACATGTTTTGTTACATTACTTCGCATAATGTCTAAGAGAAACACAATTTAATTGATAACTCCTATTTATCCGAAAATTTAATTGTGTCTTATTAGACAGAAGCGTTCATTTCTTTCATTTTTTATTCATAGCTAATGTATCTAAATCAGCCAGCCAAACTCGATAACTATAAATTCTAAGTTGTAGTAACAGGCACCTTAGGATAAACAAGCGAGCCTCACCTCTAAAGTCTCCTTCTGCGCCTTGAGCCTGCCATGAGCTTCACTGTTGCCCGCGTCCCTGTTCTCTGTGGCCATTTCATCCAATTCACCAATGAAATTAAAATAGATTGCAAACTCGCGGTTAAGAGCGGAAAATTCCTCAGGCAAATCCTCCCCCACCAGATCCGCGTCCAAATGCGCCTTCAACTGATCGTTCACATCTACCAGCCAAGCCGACATCTCCGACATACGCCTGTCAACTGACTGAACTCGCTCTAGACGCGACTGAAGATGACTTAACTGTTCATTCAACTATTGGAAGAGGAGGATGGAATTCATTATAAATTATCAATAATAAATACAAACAAGTTCGCATATAAATATACCAAACAATATTTAATTGCACACAATTAAGTTATTTTTATATTTTTGAAAATACACCCTAATAGCTATGTGTGCGTAAAAAATTATAGAAAAAGTCGAAATTTTGATTGAAAAATATGTATTATCGTGTTGCGTAAATTAATGCGTCAATAAAATTAATGTATTTTGTATTTCTTCCCATCATTATCTTTTTATATTAGCACTATTTTCTTCGACAATACATAAACAAATATTTTTGCGACGAAAGCTAGAATGATTCAGAGTAAAAAATATATCAAATATCGATAATAAAGAATTTTTACGTGAAAGAGGGGAGACATTTATTTAATATAATTGTGTAAAAAAATTAAGTCGTACTATAAACTTTAAAAATTTCTGTCAAAATAATTCTAACATTTTATATACTTTTTATACATTTATACTCACTGGTTATATTAATTAGATTTATTATTTACTAAATACATGACTTTTGAAATCATGTATACATTTTCACTTATTACAACTTCTTAGTTACATAATATTATATTTTACGACTTTTTTTACCATAAGAAAAGCTACTTGAACATTATGCATATAAAATATAATAATACAAATTTCGGAATAATCTAATACAAACATACTAATATTTATTTATTTGAAATAAAAAAATATTTCGAAATAACCCATAGCTTAAAAATCCAATTTTAAACCACATCGAAATATAAAGGTACATAAAGGTAATTTCATAAGCCTAAACGTGAAAAAGCAAAACAGTAAACACGAATATTTTCTTCAAATGACACAACAAATATACATATATATATTAGAATATTATGACAAATAATAGTGTGAACCACTGTATTTTCTACCTGAGTTCTTGTCACAGTGACATCAGATTGGTAGGTCTCAAACTCCTGACTCACACTTCCCTCCAAGACACGGGCTTTTACAAGAGAATTCTTCAAATCTTTAATTCTATCAAAATCTTCTTCCGAACGATCGTAGTACATCTTTTCGATTTGCTGCAATTTTTAAAACAACAACAGACAATACATTTTAAGTAGGCCAATATACCACTTGAAATATGTTTATTATCAGATTATCATAATAGTTATCTCAAATATTACATCAATATCTTCCGAAAGATCTTCTGCATCAATGTAACTTCGAGATGTTGAGTGTTTCATGGCTGTTTTGGCCTTTTGAATCCAGTTGCTTTCATCTTGAATTAAAGCTGTTACAAAACAAATATTTAAATGAGAAATTTTAGTAGAACATAAAAATAATACATTTATTTCACATTAACTTATTTTCCTACAACACATTAAGAAGCTTTCCATCTTTTTTTAAAGAAAATCGTTTTAGGTAAATTCATCCCTAGTAATAATAAACAGGTTTCGTCTAAATTTGTACATAAAATAAATTTCTTTTCACACAGTTACGAGTGTTATAATTTCTTAAATATCAATAATTGATCATAAAATTATACTAATATGAATATTTAGTATCATTTTATTGTAATCATTTATTGACACAATTTTTAAAATACAAGTTTTCTATTAACAAAAGTTGACAATGTGATACACAAATATCAGAATAAGAGATGAAATTCTGCATAATATTAATTTATCGATAAGTTCAAATAAAAATCAACGATCAAACAGTTCATATAAAATTGAATATTATTACATATTTGATTTTTATGTATTTAAGTGTAAACATTTTAATTGTAAGTACAATATCTTTGACAAAATGGATCTTCATCAAAGTATAGCCAGAAAAAATATTAGGTAGGGGGGAGGGGGGTATAGCTAGTTCGATACAGGTCCAACCAATGGACCGATTCACGTACCCTGGAAGTCCTCGTAGTGGTACTTAGAGGCCTTAAATCGCTCTTTCTCAACCTCCAAGTTCCTTTTCAGTTCAGCATACTCTTTCGTAAGTTGTGTCTTCTCATCCCCATCTGGCATCTCAGTCACGCATTTTTCTCGAGCCAAAAATTCGGAATCAATCGACTGGATCAAACGAAAAAGGAGAAAAGAGCTTTTTTGCTAGAAACATGTAGTCTAATACATTTCAGGATAAAACAGCAAGCTATTTCTTTTAATTAAAATTAATTAAAATGCCAATTATATCTTGGAATCAACTGAATTCAAATAGGTAGTGTAAAATTGATTTTTCAAATTAATTATGTATTAAGAATTCAAATGAAATAAAATAGTTGAACATTGACAGTAAAAGTTAGTTACTTCTGTATGAAAAATAATTTAATTAAGTGCGTCTTGACTATAGATAGAAATTTTTTATTACTTGAACAATAATATCACCATTACTAAAAATAAATTAAATAAGTTGGACATATAAAAATGATTCCAATAAAAAATATAGTATGTATAATAGATATAATAATTTTATGAAAGAGAAACACAAGTATCGTATGCTAATATTATCACATAAAATTACAACTAATAAATTTTTCAATTTTTCATTCTAGAGTAATATTATAATCAAATACAATTTAATCCACATTTGTAATGTGTTGTAAATATTACTGAAATATGAAGCTTAAAGAATTCTAGGCATCTCTATTTACTTAAGGAAAAATATAAGTATTAAAAAATAATATTAAAATAGTATAAACAGTAAACCTTACTGATAAGCATAAATAAAATTTCACAGATATGTAAAAAATATAAATTAAGTGTTGAACATTTTAGAAACAATTTAAAACTAATTTTCAACATTTGTCAAAAATTGAATATTGATTAATCAAAATACATATTTTAAATACTATTAAAAAGCAAAAGTACATTTTAAAAGCACTAAATATTGAAAAGCGCAGAAATACTAACCCCTTTTCATATAGTATTATTTAAATTTATTTTTTCCCTTATCATTTTTCCCTTATAACACGTACTAAAATGAATATTAAAATTATGACAAAAATGTTACAACTTTCTGTGCAAGGATTTGATATACAACACTGGATATATTATGTATTGCTATACGTATATGAAAATTAATCATAAAATAACACTAACAACACGTAATATAACAAAATGCCGGACCACAAAGCATTATTTTCAGTAATATTGAAATATATTTGATTATATGTATCCATCTTCAAATAAAACTATCATAATTTAAATTTTTAAGCAAAATCTTTTTACTTATGAAAGATCCAGTTGAATTATAGTGTATATAATATAAAACATATTATCTGAATCTAAAAAGTTTGCCGTAAATCAAGGACCAAATCTTATTTACAGAGTTAAAAAACGAGAGTAACTCTATAAAAAAGAGCTTTATCCAAACCTGCAGAAAATCCTCAAAATGAGAGAGCTTTTCCTCTTCTAAGATGACAGAAAATGCTTTCACTCGACTCCGTGCCTTATCCACCCATTCCCGCAACACCGGTACATCCACAACTTCCTCCTCCTTTCCTGCACACTCCGAACTTCCAATAGCAGATGGGGCAGCAGCAGAGAATTCCTCTTCAACCTCCTCATCAAAGACATCATCCTCGGTGCCGCCCTCCCCACTTGTCGAGGCAGTGGCTGCCGACGACGACTCCTCCGATTCACTCTCAACCATGGCATTCTGATTCTCATCTCCTGACTTTACTTCCTGTTCAGGAACTAGAACCGAAGAAATGAGAGATGCCTCTTCTACGACGCCCTCCATTGAAGTGGGCTCATTACTAGCCGTGACAGCATTATTAGTTGTTGTACTGGCAGCTGACTTCTTCAGTAGGCCCAAGTGCTCCCGGAGACGATTATAATGTCGTTGGGCGAGTGTCTGCATGCTTTCCCACTGGTCTCGCAAGGCTTTTAGCTTTCCCTCCATTTCCTGAGCAAATGGAAATTTAAAAAATGTATACAATTAGTATACATTTTTAATAAATATAAACAATAAGCAATAATATAAACTATTTTAAGAAAATATACGTTAAACACATTTTCTACTACTTAAATCGATTATAACTAGTATGATTTTAATATAAAGTATAATTGGTGTTTTAAATTGTAATTTACTTTTGATTACGTGTAATATTATACTGAATGCCTGAAACTCACATGAGCATAGTCTCTGAGAAAGTAAGGCGAAATCTCCTCATACAAATGATCAATATTCTTCATCGACGGGGCCAACGCGTCCATATCAGAAAGGGCAGCTTCGGTTTCGGAGAGTTGCGCAGTGGCCACGTCCGGAGTGGCTAGTTCCGCCTGGTCCACAGACTCCAAGTAAACGATCATATCGTGTAACCATTTTTCTAAACCTTCCTTCTGTGTCTAAAATGTAACAAATGCAGGAACAAAGATAAACTATCTACTAAATACGATAGACACTTAAATTATTCATAATATTACGAAATCATACACGAATAAATATCCTACCTCCATGTTTTGAAGTTTTTCATATAGATCATTAAGGAAGGTAATTCGGTTCTCAAGTTTATTGGTCACTTGGCGTAGTTTAGTTTTAAGGTTGCCAAGGCGTTCTTTGGAAACGCTGTCCGCTTTTCCTGCTGTAACCTCACTCTCCAACACTTGGAAACTTGTGGCATACTTTGGTAGTTCGCTTTGGAGTTTCTGAATTAGGTTTAAGAAGAATAAAGTAACTGGCATTATAAGAATTAAATATGTTTTAAATAAAATCAAATGCTTTATATCTGTGGCAGTCAGGAAACATATAATAAAAACAGTTTGTTTTGTAAATCAGTTATAATAATTGGATCATAATTGGATTTAAATTGTATATTATAAAGGAACACTAAGCGTTTCACATAGAAAGTTAACATTTGAAAATATGTTCGTATTAACATGTTATTACAACAGGCTTAACAAGAGGAAAGTTACACCAGATGGATTTCATACAATCTTTCTAAGGTACAGAAACAGGTTCGAGTCCAGTGGTGTCAAACGACTATGGCTCGATTTCACAATGGTAACATGCGTCATATCCAAGGAATTGTAACTGGAGATGAAACTTGGGTATACGTGTATGACCCTGAAACTAAGCAACAAACTGCTCAGTGGAAAACCTTTGAAGAACCTACTCCTGTCAAGTTCATGAGAATTCGATGTGCAGCCAAGAAAATGGTGGCTACTATTTCTCTTTCAATGGCCATTTAGCTACAATTCCAGTGGAACAGCAAGGTTCTGTCACTTCAGTTTGGTACACAACTGTGTATCTGCCAATTGTAATTAATTCTTCCCAATATCTACATCCTCATCGCATGCTTCTTCATCATGACAATGCTCCAGCACACAGCACACAGGGCTCATGCTACCATAACATGGTTAGAAGACCAAGGCGTATCTCTCCTTAATCACTCACCCTACAGCCCTGATCTTGCACCATGTGATTTTTTTGTGTTTCCTTGTGTTAAAGCACGTATTTGAGGAAAGATCTTTGGTGATCCAGATGAAGCAGTTAATGCCTACTCTACTGTTTTGAACACAATTTCAGCAAAACAATGGCAAGAATACTTCTATTTATGATTCAAGCTAATGCAAAAGTGTATCGACTGCAATGGTGTTTATTTTGAAAAGCTGTAATTTTTTGGGTATATAGATATATTTTGAAAGTATTTTAATGTATTACAATAACTTTAAATTAAGATAACACATACTCATTCAAAAATTTATATGCATGTAAAATGATTATTTTTTTCAATATAAAATAATGGATTTAAAACGCTTTTTTTCTAAACACATCTTAAAATTTGAAATTCAAATTTTGAAAGATCTATATCACATAGACAATTGATTTTTTTGCATTAATCTTTCTATAGTTAATAAATATAAGCAAAAAAAGTATATTTCAATTATGTTTACCTACCTAGTCCACGAACTTATTGACAAGCTATCGTACTATGCCTTAAAAAATAACATAGTATCTATCTTATCCAAAAAAGAAGCTTATTAATTGTCAAACCAGGATGTCAACTTTTAGCAGAAAAAGTCAAATTTTTCCTAATTTGTGTAAAAAGCTGACATCCTGGTTGGACAAATAATATTCTATGTTTAAAAAATAACACAGTATCTATCTCTATCCATAAAATGAGCTTATTAGTAAATATAACTATATTTTTATAACCGACATTTTTGAAAACGTTTAAGATTAAATTATTAATATTTGTACCAAACAAATATTTTTAATAATATAAAATTAGAACACATTTTTACTATAAATTCCAAATATATATAGGTATATATTATGATCTGAATTTGGTCATTTAATCTAAAAAATTAATCCGATATTAATGTATTACACTTAATATATTAACTAATTATTATCAATATACTTATACTTATTTCTAATGCCAACAGTTCGATATACAAGCACCAACTAACATGCAACGCCGACTTCGAGACATCCGTCCTCGCGAGCGATGTCTGTATACTGTTGGATTGAGGGCAAAAGAAGCTATTTTCATTCGGGAAAAGGAGCCGGCGATCAACTCCAAGGAGGAAAGCAGTTTTGATCTTATTTTCTAAAGTTATCTTTATGTCTCTTACAATAAGTACTTTGTTGCATATGCTGTAATATTTTCATTTCAATCTAATTAATCCTTCCTTATGTCTAAGTCCCCTTTTTGCTTTTGGCTGTTTTTATTCATGTAGAATTTTATTTAATCGTATTCTTCATTTATTTTTGCTATATTTTCATAATTAATCTAATCGTTTCTTCTATGTTCTTATTGCATATATACTATAAAGTACTTTGTATAGGATAGTCTCTCTCTTATGAATAGGTATGCTGACCTTTGTTCATCATTAATTTCTACTACACACTATAAGCTATGTTAAGATAATAATCCGGTTATGTAATCGCTATACGCTACGGTATATTTAATATGTGCTCTTTCATAAGTTTTGTCATATTATATACCTCTGACGAGGCTGTCTTACAGCGAAAATTTGGGTACAATACAACATCTATTTCGCAGCTCCGGCTTATATCCATATTTTCTTAATTACTATGCTGCCAAGGAATATGCACAACTTTCTACTACGCTATATTAGACTAAAGTTTGACCTTTAGTAATGTTCAAAAATCAATATAACAAGGAATAAATAATTTATTTATTATATTGAATAAGCTCATTTTTTACTCATTATTTTCATTGTGCGCTTTGATAATTGTAAAGCGATTTGTAACTTCATTAAACTTAAATTAGAGCACAATTTATTCTGAGAATTCCATTGAAATATATATATATAAACAATTTATTTGGACGGTTTCTGTAAACTTTTATTGGACATTAAAAAAGGATAAATGCACCAAATGGAATGTAAACACATAATAATGTTGTTTTCAATGATTCAATTGTCAATAATATCAAAAAATATTATTAATAATTCATTAAAAGTAAAACGTTGAATATTGGAGCCTTAAAAAGTGGCAACATGCTATAAACTAAAAAGTTGGACCTTTGTAATAAATCCAGTGTCTATAGATCCAATAAAAAAAAATTTTTTTACTAAATATGATTGAATTTCATGAAATTGTCATGAGTAAAAAAAATCTAGAATACTGTGGCGATGCCCATGCGCATATAAGGTGGGCTCCTTCGTTTTGGACACCCGTGTGACCCTACCGCTCCATTTCACGATCATTGATTGCCTAACCGATGACGGTTATTGTCGTCATTGAATCTTACTCTCAATGACCGTAAGACGACAATAACCCTCATCTTGGGAGTCAGTGGCATCTGTGTAGATTATTGCATCATTTATTGTCCTAACAGGTGTGTAGAATCTATGCGCACATCTCTTTAAATTTAAATATTACTGCAAAATCTTAGACTTTTGCTTGGTGCACCACAAATTTTGATTTAGTCATCGCGCTGATGCACTTGAGTTTGTTAGTAGGTACTTTTATTTAATTCCTGAGTACCTATTTAATTGGATGCGTATTATAGTGTCACATAATAAAGATTAATCCTATATTGTAGATTAAATTAGACAAAATTATATTTCAATTAGAATTTGTTTGAATTTAATCCTGACCCTAATGTAATTAACGAAAACTGCACACTTAAATGGTAAATATTTTTGGATTTTATAATATACTTTTTTGTAAGGAGATGCTATATCTCATATTAATATATTTTTGAATAATTCACTTGTTAAATAAAAATACTTTTAGGTATTTGTAATTTAATAAAGCATATTTTCTTATAGTTGTGTTTTCATTGTTATTGTTTTAGTTTAGCGAATAGGTGGTAATTCCTTCGACCAATCTAATTATTTTTTATAGTTCAACATTAATCTAACTTTACATACCTCTGTAACAGCTAAAGCCCACATTCCATATTTTTGTTTTGATTTTTAAATGAACAAACGGAGCAATATATATATATATATGTTTCTGTAACTTTTCCAATAGTATAAATTTATATATATATATTTAATATATATTTTACAACTTTAATTAAGCGCCATATATATACGCTACCCATACATTGTGCGACCAAAGGGTTTTTTGATTAAATGGATTAAATTCTGATTTCGGGTACTGATGAATCTCATATAATAAATCATTACATATAATAAAAAGAATTTTATTGAAAAATACATTCGATATTAAGTTTTTTTAATATAAAACTTATTTATTATAAATTTATAAATTAAATTTGTCAATTACCTAGATATAACCTAGTATACCAATAATAATAAACAAAAGATTTTTTGACAATTTTTCAACGAATTGTGTTACAAAATATATTCATCTAACTATACATGCAAACTTTCAGCACGGTATTCTATTAAGAACTTTGATAACTATTATGGGATAGGTTGAATTTGGACTCTTAGTATGATGGAAGCGCAAAAATCCCAGTATGGATATAACGTTAAATTATATTTATTTGCACATATACCAACTTTTAAATAACTATTATAATATGTATAATGTAATTGCTCTTATATTTTAATTCTTTATTATTTGTTTATGAATATGAAGTAGGTATATGTACCTAAGTAATAGTATTTTAACCACTATAGTACACGTGGGTATATAGGTAGATACTTATAACTGGATCGAGGTATTATACTTTGATACACTTTTACATATTAAAGAAATTATTTGAAATATAAATCTACATATGTGAATTTCTGAAAAGAGAAATTTTTGGTGATTCTAAGATAATTTTTTTAGAATATTATTAAAGTTGAATTAAAAAAATATTTTTGTTTTACATATCTAATAATTATTTATTATTTCAACCGAAATATTTGCTGTATTCATGTTTTCGATTGTTTTTCTAAAAAATACAAATTAATAATACCATTAATAATAATAGACGACGTAAAAAGCGTAGACATTAAATAATGGGTGGACAGATGACAAAAATACTTCCTAGTCTATATGTTGGAAATTTAAGAAATGCTTTAAGTGAAAGAGAGCTAAAGATAAATGGGATTACTCATGTCTTATCCATCTTAGAATCAAAGAAAGATATACCACAGGTATGTATTACTGCTAAAAAATTGTAAACTTTTTTTAATGATATGGTTTAATATATAAATTGGCACACTTTAGCTTTTCTCTATATTTGTAAATGTGAACTGCTAAGATTAAGTGTAAGAAGGATCTATTTTTTGAAATTGTCAAGCCCAGCTCCAAGACCAAGGAACTGGAAGGATAGGATTAAGATTTAAGGTCAGACATTGCCAATATGTAAAATATTATTGTAATTAATTTAAAACAAATCCAAATTAGAAAAAAAAATTTTAAACAAATTAAATATAAGACATTAATTATAATTTATGAATAGCATTAATCTACATTAATATGTCATATGTCTGAATTGATAGTGATACATTGATTAACATTTAAATATAAAAATAAAATAGTTACCTATGTCAACATTGTCATAAACATAGTCAAAAGCATTAAAGTAATTTTGTATGTAATATAAAACATTATAAAATTAAAATAAATCTATATGTTGGGAGTAAAGTATAAAAAAATAGGTAACTTTTTTATTTTGAAATGTTTATTTACTCTATATGAAAATAATGTTCATTATTATTTTCATATAAAGTATTATACTATACTAATACTGATGGCATAAGGATTGAGGAGGCTCTAATATATATTATATATATTATGCACATATAATTCAAAAGTTATACCTGATTTTAAATATAATAAGACATCTACAGGTAATCTCCAAGTTTCCAGCGTTAAATTATTTCGCTTGTCTTTTATGTTTTTTTATGTATTTTTTTAACGGGTTTTTTTTGTTAAATTATTTTTTGTTTTTATTTTACAATTTATTTTAATGTATTAAATACTTAAATTAATAAGTA
>JAYRBW010034982.1:0-11971 GCA_036023295.1 Invenusta paracnida | reverse complement strand
ATAATTAATATTATATTTATATTTATATATATATTTTTATATTTATATATATATAATTATTATTAATAATTAATTAAACTAATTAATTACACTAATAACACTATTATACACAGAAAATAAATAAACAGCGTTTCTGAAATTATATAGCTTCTCCATATCTGAATAATTTTTAAAATGTTGCTCATATAATGTAGGTTAATTTTAATATTATGATAATTCATTCTTAATGTTAGTTAAAACATGAAATTAGGTCTAAAATCATAAAAACATCATAAAATTATATATTATTATACTAAATACATTTTTTGATGTACAATTGTATTGTAGAAAAACAATTGCATTGATGTCAATATAATATATTGCAGGGAATACTTTAAGTAGTAGTCCCTGATATATTGTTTATCACAAAAGTTTAGAAAATTTTCTTTTTCTTTTATTTATTATGCAATTTTTTTATCGTACGATATCGATATATTGGACCCCAAAACTGAAAAGCATGTTTATTTGGTGGAATAAACCAGAATTATTGACCGACACTGCACTTTGTTGGCTCAATGCGCAAGTGAGGTGTAGGGTACTTACATTCCCAGACAAGGGTGTCAATTGGGTGAGCATTTTGTGATAATTCTCACGGAAAAGTTTCGTGGTTCTGGCCTTGGCGTAACTGTGGACAACTTCTTCTGTTCCATTGGGTTGGCCCGTCAACTGATGACAATGAAGATTATACCACTGCAAGGCACAATTAGGACACATCGTCGTGAAGTGCCTAGGGAACTAAGACATTACCGTGGCAAGCAGGTCTTCTCATTCAACTTTGTTTACACTAGTGACGGAGTACAACTTTTGGACTACCAAGCAAAAGAAACAAAACTGGTTTTGGTTTTGAGCAGTGAGCAATCTGCGACGAATGTGGCCAACACAGAAAACCAGAAGTCATTGGTCATCATTGACTACAACAATACACAAGGTGGCACGAATCAGATGGACCAGATGGTTGGCTGCTACACTGCGAAGTACAAGTCGAGGCGCTGGTATTCACCTGTTTTCTGCAACGTTTTGGATATTGCTTGTCTCAATGCCTATGTGCTGCACGGGAGCTCATTCTGAAACACAATGTCGGCATATCAAATCAGAGAAGGCCGCTCTTTCTGTTTGCTTTGGGGTTTGCGCTGATTGAACCGGCTATGAGAATACGGCAACAAATTGCAGCATCACACGGTGTTGGCGCTGGAGATGGACCTTCCAAAGGTCATTGTCACTTGTGCAGCCGGGCTGTGGATCGCAAGACCGCACCAATTGCATAACCTGCACAAAATTCGTCTGTGCTCACCATATGCAACAAGTGCGTGCATATCTAGCATGGAAAGAAATACTGTCTGAAAGTGAGACACATTCATGTCTGGACTTGTAATATATATACAAGGAATTACACTTTTTAACTAAGTACTTCATTTGTAATAATGTTTTGGACTAAAATAAGCTTATTTTTCCATTCATTTGCATTGGGGTCCATTGAACCCCAGAAAATTACAAACGACATGTAAATGTTTCAACAATCAGAGGGAACAATTGGAGTAAATCATCATTGAGAATTTTAAGAATAAGAACTTTAATACTCAAGACTTTTTCAACAATATACTAAAAGTATAGATTTATTTCGCAAGTTTTAATAAAATAGTCTGTAGGAGCGCCAGACAATGTGTTTTACAAAATATGGTATTTAACACCAGTTGAACTACAGCAAATATTTTAAGATACCAAAAGAAGTTCGACAATGTTTGTTTCACGAATCGAAAACAATAGACATTGGATTAATGCAAATAGAATATCGTTTTTTGAGATTAATCAAAGTTTAATGCATTTAGGAATCGTGTATTGTGCATTTCCAGTGAATATTATATTAGATTGTCTTCAAATAATTTTCAAATAGGTAGTTTTATTATTCAATAATATAAAGTTTTATTGCTTTATTGAATGATTGTTATATTTATATTATCGAGGCAAAGATAGCTCCTTCCTGCTTATTATTCTACCATTTTAAATATATATATATATGCTTGTGAAGAAAATAAGAAAACTAATAGGACAATAGATGCGAAATAAACATTGGAAAATTAAAACGAAATTATATATTTTAATGAATAAATGACGATTAGTGATAATACAACTTATGCAGCTTATATATAATTATTACAAAATTAACTATTATGAATATTACTCTATGTTAGTTCATACCTATAGCTGGAATAAAATGATATATGTAAGTTACAGTACTTCGTTTTACTCATCATTAAAATCTGAGATTTTTCATAGTTTGCAGATATGCAGTGAATATTTATTTACTCTATAGTAGCATCAATAAATGCTTTACGAGTTTATGTATAAACAATTTTTCTAATTAATAGCACTATACAATTAATAGATAGGTATCTTTTTACATTTTATTGTTATTGGTTACATTATGATTAAAGCATGAAAAATATAATACATGTGTAAACTATTAATAAACGATATGCAATATTACAATATTAATAATGATATTTTAATAACGACAGCCGCTCGTTTCTAACGGCATGGCCTACATTTTGTAAACACATTTCCATCGAACTAGTTTGACGAATTTGTTTATTATGTGGACACGGCTTTAGAGAGATATGGAGGTATCGTCTCCCAACTTGAAACAGTGTAACAGAGTCAACTTCAAGAACACTGAAAGTTACCGAGGACCAGTTATACTTTTTATAACTCTGAAGAAATACGCTATCTTATCAGCAACTACCTTTAATATCTCTCAATTAACTAGTTCAACAAAGAATCTTCTGCGCTACCAGAGTTTCCATTCGGCCAAAATTCACTACCTACCAGCGGGTAACTTACCAGAATCACTACCAGTGTTCGCCCCTGCTTAATAAGAAAATTGATAATATTAACAAATGTCATTGTAGTCAACAAAATTAGTTATTGGGCAATCATAGACCCGGTGTTAAAACATTATTGGGCCCCAGTCGGGTTATGATTGGGCCAACCTGTTTGGTTGAGTTCGGAAGAGTTTCGCGCTGAAAAACTGGGACCGGATTGAACCAAAAATGAAGTGTCATTGAAAAAGTCACACTACTTTATTTTAAAGCATTTTCATACAACTTTTAAAGTAGCCATAATATATATATGGCCCCCTCTACGTCCGCGCCTGCTATATTGTCAACCCGAATATATAAATTTTGCTGTAATCAGTATAATTGTGTGCAAAATATAATGCCAATATTTATTATTATACGTTTTAAAAGTATTTCTTTAGTAATAGGGCCAAATCCTATAAAACCCCGAGCGTAACCCGAATAGAGTTAGCCCAATTGTACCCCAATGTCAACCCCTTGAAAATTATTTCATAAAATTGTTTATTTAAACTTCACTTATTCCTGTAAAACGTTCAGTTTCATTGTTATTTAATCGTAAATTATTTTTCTTAATATAAATGTTTGCCCTACCCTAATCCAAAGACCCTCTCTAATCCTTTAACACCGGGGACAGTGTCTTTAACCATTATTAACCGAGTTTATTGTAACAACCATTGAGTAGAAATGACAAAAGTTGTCACTGTTAATTTTCTTTAAAGTTTCGTGTTTTTTCCATTATTCCTCTATTAAAAAATTCACAAAATTCTTACATGTTATTATAAAGTTATGTAATCTATATTAAAAAAATCTATTATTGCTCCACATATTACTATCAGTAGTATATAATTAAAATTTATGAACAGTTTTTGAACAGCCACATGCTGCACACCATTTAACCGATTTATGCATTTTACTTAATATGTTTACTGATATTAATTTGATTAGCAAAATAAGTCTTCATTAAAATTATTTTATGAAAGTGCCCAATACCTTATTATCATAGTAGTATATATTTTATGTGTACATGTTGTCTATTTGAATAGTTCACAATTTACCAGAGGTAGGCATTTTACTTAATTTAATCAAGTTTAAGTGTCGAGCAACAATCTGGTTATCTTCGTTTGAAATGAGTGTATTTTATAACAAAAAATTCACTTATGTAGTGTATTTTTTTTAGTGACCTTGGTCATTTTAATTCATAGTCTATGATTAAATAGTCTATAAATAATTAAACTGCTATTTCTTTTTAAGACACGAAATTATTTTTTCTGCGTACACTATATAAATGAACTTATGAGCAAATTAGGCCAGTAAGTTTATACATTTGATCGTTCAATGTATAGATTGATAGACATATAATCAATAACTTATAGTTTTAAGAAACTTTCAATTTATATAAAAATATAATAACACTATTTTATTATGTATAATCTGAAGTATTAGCTTCGTAAAATCTCGAAAATGGTTATAATTTAGACGGCAAACAAGTTATATTTTTTCTGGGACGACGTAATTCTGTCAGCCGGATTATTTCCTTCTAAACTTGATCGTATATTTGAATTTACATGTATTAAATAAATCTTATTACCTAAATAAATTGAGTTTATAATCATCTAATATATATACAATAAATAAAATTATTATAAAATAAAAATGTTAAAACAATTCCGTATTATTTTGATAAAATAAGAACTGCTAAATTCTCTACATATTCTTACTTATTATATGTTTATGCTACTAGTTTATTAAACAAAATTTATCTCGAAAAATCTAAACAAATGAACCGCATTAATTCCTTATTGAACTATAGCTGAATATTATGTTACCTGAATCAGTTTTTTATTTATTTATTTTAAACACATGTTTGTACCTTTATGAGTCTCAGTGTACTGAATTCTCAGGACTGGGGGAAGACAGTATAATGGACAAAAGAGGATTCCAGTGTCATTGGCATTAATAACAATAGCCCGCAGATACCATAGAGACTTAACGGAATTATCAATTGCTTAAGGAACAATCATAAATATGCTATAAAAATGCATAGGTAGGTAGGTTATACGTGAATGTATAATATATAAATGCTCAAAAATACGTGCCCAGTACGCATTTAGATGGTTAGATTTGTTGCACAATATAACAGTCAGAAAATAATTTTCTTTGTAAGAATATTAAAATATTTACACTGATAATTCCACAGAAATTAGCCCACAAAACACAACTATTATAGAATTAAAACAATAACAAATTGAAATAATATTTCGTTGAGTTAAGTAGTAACAAGGCCACCTTTATGTATCAAGGTGGCCATGGTATAGTAAGCATTCTGAATTGGTTGACAAAGGTTGAATTAACATTAAATATTTATTTACACTCTATATTCACAGTTACTGCTGAGGTTCTAAGAGGCACCCCCTCTTTTTAGAAATCGTATCTTGTCTCAAGAGGGAATCTATCCAAATAGACTTGTATATATTATAATATGTGTATTTATGGGTGAATTAAGAACAATCTCAGGTACAGTAAGTATTATAGTCAGTCATAATTAAATATCAGAAAACGATATTCCTTTACTTTATTCCTTTACTTACTCGAAATGTACCGACGGGAAAAGATGACAAGAATAGATAAAATACTGATAATGGAAAAAAACAATCTTTTATATATTGTGACCGACTGCTTGACAATCCACCAAATTACCTAGTAATATTTTTTACCTATCTGACACAAAAAGAGGCTAGCTCTTTTGTCTACCAAATTTCAATTGTGATTTCGTCTATTCAACCACTGACTCTGGCTATTATCTGTATACAGTTCTGGTTGAAAGTCATCGCTCCTCGTGACAACGACTGCAGCACCTAATTGTAGCTAGAAGAATCATATTTTATGTACCTATTGGTGTATAATATATATTCAAGAGGAACAATATTTCCCTTTGAGCAGGACAGTTTATGTCGCATTATAACAAGAAATGTAGAAACAATAGGCATTCATCTATTTGTATACTTATTACTCCAGTATACACTGGATGTTATAGAAATTAACAAAAAACGTGAAAAGATATCCTGATTAAATCAGACATTTAATTTGTACTGTATGATATACTGTTAATATATATTATCTTGTGTTAAAATTCAACTTACAAAAAGAGGCTATATGATGTCAAAATGGCTTTTAATAAGATATAGAAATTACAATTACATACATTGATAATTACACAATTCTACAGATTAAGAAAGCTCGATGCCTTGAATTTAATCTCGAAATATATACGTATAAATGTATATATAAGGACTTAAAAGTGAGATGCAGGATTTGAACACACAACCGTTCGATCTATTACAATTGATTTTATCTTCTTATCGTCGATCAAGAAGTTTCAATGTCATAAATTTAAAGCAATCGTTTGTGTATGTATTTAGAAATATAAAATTAAAGATACTGTCTTGCACATAATATAGCATATAATTATAGACTTCTAGATAAACTACTGCGGCACCACACCTGTATCTTATATATGTGTCAGGCTTAATTATAAAACATGTCAAACAAGTATTTCTATATATAGACTCCAAGAATCATCGTTCATACTACTTAACTATATCATGTGAAGAGACAATTAATTCCGAGCGATATATGTCCAATTTTTAGGAATCTCATTGCCATTCGAAGAAGGGGAAGCCTTATCATTGCAATCGTGCATGACAACGCTCGTCCTCATATATCGAGAAGAACAGAAGACCTTTCGGTCCAGGAAGGAATCTTTCGTTTACCACGCAACCTCCAGATAGTACTCGCCCAATATGAACCCGTTGGACTTATTTCAAAATATGGAGATAAAAAATATGAGAGACAGATCTTTGGACAATATTGATGAAGCAAGGGACTTTTAACTGAATTTAACTGAATTTAAATTCAGAAGCGTCGACAAAAATAGCTGCAATATGATTTCCGAAATGACCTCCAAATTAGAGCAATAAAGAGATGACTAAAGTAGTGTCTAATATTATAGGCGAACTGACTAATTTAGTACTATATACCAAAATATGCACTGCGAATGTAAATATATATATATATATATATTAAAGTTATTACAACAATGTTTTTTGGGTCTCTTATATAATTATCGATAGGAAAATCGACTTCAACATTGCCTAAAATTCTCCATATCGCGGTTAACATTATAGTATATATCTAAGTATTATAATAAATTAATTTTCCTGGAACAGTATAAGCTAGAATTGTATTACTGGTATTGATAGTGTCTCCAGCATATATACTATGCTTGAATTAGGTAGAATTTTTATTTTGAAATCTAGTGTTACACATCCCTGTATAAAGGCTTAGCTTGTTATATTTTATCATCATCTATTCAGATTTTGATTGGTTGAATGTTTAGTCGTGACTAAGGTACCCAAGGGCAAATTTGGAAACTAATTAAACCTTGAAACCTTAAAATGCGAATCTATATTATATATATATATATACCAATTTAATTTAATATATTTATACCTAATTGTAATTAAATAATTAAAGTTTCCAAAAAAAATTGTTAGATGTTAAATAAAACAAAAACTATAAATTAGATAATAGCTACCTAGTGATACGTGAGCTGTTTTTAAAACTACGATCAAAAGAGATACTGACTGCATTTCTATTATAATTTAGAGTATATAATATTAAACTATAAAATAAAGTAACATGAAAACAATGCCACAGTTAAATTTGAGATATTTATGGTGTAGTCTTACATAAATTGCCTTATTGAGATGCTGTAAATAATTAAATGTCACTTAAATGTATGCACATTTATTATATACTATTAGTATTTTGCTTCTTATCTAAAGTTTAATTGTCGAATTTTATTCTATAATATGGAGCCTATAAGTATATAATATGTATGAAGACCCTCTTATACAAGTTTGCTTCTAAAACAAAAATGTATTATTTTGAAGTGGCATATCTAAATGTTGTTGAGTTAATAACTTCAAATGATATAACAATATATGCTTGAAATAATTCTGAAAAAAAACTCGGCACTAAAGTTTTATAGATATAGAGAAGTTCATTGGTAATAACTATAATTCTGATTATTTCCTTCGTAATATATTACGTAACTTATTAAATATTTTATTTGTTCTCTTGATGCATGATTAATAAAATAAAACGGCAAAGAGCCAACACACTATATAGATATGAATTAATGTAATATATAACCGCTTACGCTATAAATCTGTGAATGTTATAGAATTACACATGTAATACCTCACTTTCTGTGTATATATATTACGTAACACCTTAAGACCACGAAGCAAGTATGTGCAGTATATTAATACATGTCATCCGTCGTCTACATGAGTGACAAAGGTTGCACGTATATGATTATAGCATTAATCTCCTACTAAAAACTCTTCTACGCAGCACTATATATTTATTTATTCTCAAGTTTTTGTTTCATTTAGTGCACAAGTGTGTTTATTATATTAAGCTTATACACCATAACTTTAGATTACTTTTTTTCTGAAGAGTAATTGTAAGTTTTGGTATATAATATAGTATATATGTACATACACATGATAGAATACATGTAACTACTTAGTATATTGCTAACGTAATGATTACATAGTAAAGTACACGAGGATTAATTTTGTTTTACATATATACATATATATGTAACAAATTATTCATTGTTTGGCAAGCAAATAAACCGCTATATACTTGTATATTTGTAAAACGATTAAAATTAATCCTTTTTAGAGAATTTATTTGTCAAATAATTGTATGTACACCAAATTATCTTTCGCTTAAATAACAAAAAATGAATCTGATCCAAATATCATTATTTACATGAAAAATTGATTGTAACATATGTAATATTTAAATGGTTTTATTTAAAAAGTATATAATTTATATATTTCAATAATATTTAAAATTAAAATTCTTATTCTAATAATAATTAAAACCTGATAAATAACCTTATAAAAACTAATTAATATATAATTTATTAATAAAGCACAGAAACCAACATTTAAAAGGACAACGAACCTAAAATCAACCAAATTTTAGCCTTTTATAAAAAAGTAACACTTTTAAGGTAACAAATATTGAAAAATAATAAACTGTTGACAATTATGAAAGAATCTATAATAAGTTTTGATATCGGCGATTTCTTAACAAGAAAGCATATTTAATTCTCCACACGCATTCATTAGAAAAAATGCAAAGCAGGAAAATTCCTGATTTTTTATTACTGCGAAACTCCGCAACTCTTTCTCCTGATATTAAGACGCCATATATACAGACGATGGCAATGATATAAGTGCAGTTTATTGTTTCTACATTTTGGGAGAAACGTTTGTGTCTTCTTAAAAGCCTTTCTATAACTTCTTTTATTGTTTCTCTGATTCAATGCTGGGGGGGTGGGGAAGAGGGTGATTGTGATAACTGTGAGCAAAATCAAAATCTTTAGTTGTTTACAAGGCGGTTATTATAGAGTGGTGTAGCTGAAGTAAGAATGAATTCACTTCACAAGTTTCCTGCCTAATGTTTTACGAATGACATAAGGTGGAATGAAGGGAAGGACAGGTAAACTACGCTTCTAATGAAACCGTGATGTCTTTGCTTTGTTGACAAATGGATTTCCTGATTGCTTCTTGCAGGTGAGTTGGGGTTGAATTTAAAGAGAGTTTCGTTCTTGAGAGAAAGCATTTAGAGGAAGATATTCGGAGGCAAAATTGGGGGAGAGGGGTGAAGAAACGAGACGAGATGAGAGGAGAGGAGAGAAGATGAGAGGAAAGGAGAGGAAATGAGACAAAAGAGATGATAGAAAAAGAGATGATGGGAGAGGAAAAGAGATGAGAGGAAAGGAGACGAGATGAGAGAAAATGAGAAGAGATAAAAGGAGATAAGATGATCGGAGAGGAAAAGAAACGAAAAAGGAGAGGAAAGGAGAATAAATGAAATAAAAGAGAGGATAGAAAAAGAGATGATGGGAGAGGAAAAGAGACGAGATGAGAGGAAATGAGAAAAGATGAGAGGAGATAAGATGATGGAAGAGGAAAAGATATTAGAAAAAGGAGATGATGGGAAAGGAAAGAAGATGAGAGAAAATGATATGAAGGGAGAGGAAAGAAGAAGAGATGAGAGAAAATGATATGAAGGGAGAGGAAAGGAGAGGAGATGAAAATGATATGAAGGGAGAGGAAAGGAGAGGAGATGAAAATGATATGAAGGGAGAGGAAAGGAGATGAGAGAAAAGGAGATGAGGGAGAGGAAAAGAGAGGGAAGGAAATGACAAGAAAGGAGAGGAAAGGAGATGAGGGAGAAGAAAAGAGAGGGAAGGAAATGACAAGAAAGGAGAGGAAAGGAGATGAAAATGGCCGAAATGTTAAGAAAGGAGATGATGGGATAGGAGAGGAAAGGAGAGTAGATTAGACGAAAGGTGAGTAATGAATATGGGATGAGAGGAAGAGAGAGGAGTAGAAAGAAGAAAATATTAGACGAATTCAAAGGAAAGGTGAGAGAAGATGTGACCAGATAGAGTAGAATGGGATATAACAGAAAACTTAAGGGGACAGACGTGAAAAGGGAAGAGAGAAGCGGATGTGAGAGAAGAGAAAAAGAGTTGAATTTAGACGAGAAAAGGAAAAATGAAAGGAAAAGAGAGGAGAGGAATGGAAAGAGAGAGAGAGAGATAACATTTAGAAAAGAGGAGAATTGGGAGAAGTGTGGAAGTGTAGAAGTGAAGAACAAAAAATATGAGAGAAAGCGAGAGAACCATAAAATTAAACTACTTAGAACTCATTAGTATAGTAAACTTTAAAATAGTAAAACAAATATATCTGCAGAGAAGAGAATAAGAATACTGGACAAAGATTGGTATAGACTATATCTCTATTTTATTCCAGTGAACCGCAAATTGTGCGACGAACGTGTTTCCCGTCCCTTTTTGTCTTATTGTCCGTTTCCTGCACCACCTGGAGACCAGCGACCGAGCGTGAAAGAGGGAATCTATTAGGCCAGTGGAAGCTACCTGCTCATCCATCCACTTCGATCTCTCTTCTTCTCAACTTGAGAGGTTTTGTCTACCGGGCCAAGTTCGTCATACTCCAGCAGATATCCTTTGCAAACCTCCATCGCATTCTCAGAATCTCTTCCCTTCTGTCTGCCTGACACTTGATTCATTTAGGAGTCAATTTGCGTGACATCTAGTATTTATTTCTGAGTTTATGAAGCGACCCCCGCGCCCATAATCTTACTTGAGTTGTCCTGGTGTGTTGTTGTGCTTGATTACTGAGTGTATGACTGAGCGGATGGTTATAAGCAAACTCTTTTCATATGTATATAGGTACAGATACAGATTAGCTGCGTACTGTGTGGCTACAAACTTACCGTTTTTCTTCGTATTTATTCACGTGTTGAAGTTGGGAGTGAATTGTAGCTTCAAATTCATCGTTAGGGCAATTGTTTTGCCCATATCCGGCTATTGACAGCGACTTAATTGTGTCTCCTGAATGTATTTTATTTTCGTAATATTCTTTACCACATCTTACAGAAATATTTATTAGATAATTATTAAAAGAGTTAACTACATTAAAATATTCTAGAATTAGATTTAATATGTATAAAATTCCATATTTTATTTTAATCATACAGAAACAATTTTATGTCCAATACTGCAAGTTTTAAATTATAAACACATGTTGACAATCACATGTTTTACATTAGCATTATATTGGTATAATTAATAAAAATTCTACTTTTAGTATTATAGTTTAATTATTATGTGCACAATCTTTATCACAACATAGACTAAACGAGAAGATTGTTTTAGTATGTGTTAGATATGTACGTTCAACGGTTGTTAAATATTTAAATCATAATGTGCTAAATATAATAATGCTAAATATTTGAAATGTTTCGAACTATAAAAACCCACAAATAAAAAATTATTAATTTTGAAATAATATATATTTATTATATATAGGAAATAACAAAGTTGAAAAAAAAGAAGAGAAGAGAAGAGAAGAGAAGAGAAGAGAAGAGAAGAGAAGAGAAGAGAAGAGAAGAGAAGAGAAGAG